>CM069157.1:27153099-27245097 GCA_035221665.1 Okamejei kenojei
TCCTTTATCCAACTTTTTTCAATCTGACAATGCCAAAGGTTTTGTTTGTGTGGCTTATCACCAAAATTCAAAATTTTCCTGTATTGTAATTTTGGAAATAATCTATTAACTCATTCAGTAAAATTTGGTTTAGGTTTAAATTTGCAATATTGCTATCCTTGTTGTGTTATCTATAATTTATGTAATCTTTCGCGTTTTTATAGATACTTGACTAATTTGATCATCTAGTTGCAAGTAGTCCATCCTATTCTTTTAATTTGCGAAAAAGCTTGTATGGAAAATACAATAGAACCTGTAATGAATGCCTTAAAGGCTTCCCATAATAGGGAGGGTGAAGATATTTGAGGTATCATTAGATCTCAAAGAAAAGTTCCTCTGATTGTTTTAAAAGTAGTGAGATTACGTCATTGAAACCATCTGTTTGTTTTAGAATTTTGTGGGATTATAAACCACCAAAAACGCTAATTTTTTATTGAACAAATTCCTTCTAGTTTTAGAAAAGGTTTAACGGAGAATATCATAGATGACGCTATTATGATATTTTAGAGGATTAATTGTAAAGGAATTAATTTTTGTGTCCACTAAGGAAGTATCGAACTCGATGTATATGTTTTATGTACTGATTAATAAAGGAGGTAATTCCCTTCCGGCCAGGTTTGCAAATCCACCATACATCTGTTATATTTGTAATTTCTTTAAAATGTATGTAATTAAGAGTTTTCACAGGATTTGAATTATATTAACACGTCTCTTTTGTTAGGGCAGATTATCCATATATTGATATCCAGAATGCAATTGAAATCTCCCCCAAATTATCACGTTTTGGTAATATGCTAAGTCAGAACTTATATATCAGGATTTTATAAACAATATATCGCGGATTATCAAAATTAGGAGGAGCTTGAAAAATTACCATGGATGATGGAGTAGTATGTATCTCTCAGTAATATTATAAATACCTCCTCTCTTTGTTTTGCGATGGTATTTGTATGTTTAAATGGTGTGCCTTTACGGATTAATAATAGCGCAATCCCTAGATTTTAGAGAGATAGAAGGAAATGATAATGTTTGACCGATCCAATTTGCTTCAGCCAGGAGTCTGAGCTTTAACTTTAGATGTGTTTCCTTTAGAAAATATTATAATCGACAATTAGAGTGATTTAATTGGGCATGAGACTCTTACCCCTTTTATTGGCTCGTTAAAATGCCCCATTACAGTTCCAGCTACAAACGTAATTCCATCCTCCAATTTTCTTTTTGCGTCGTCTTGCATATAAATTACAAATTGGTTCTTTTATTTCAGAATGGTGCAACACATTATACCCTCAAACTACCCTGAGGTGTTATTGGGTTTGGAGTGTCTTCACACAGCAGCTAAACACTGTCAGTATATCCCTTGAAAATGTTGCCCTTAAAGATAAATCAAAAAAAGTGCTAAATTACATAAAAAAATGTAAAAAACAAACATTTAAAAAATACTGATAGAGAAAAACAACCAAATGGTGGGAGAAAAATACATGAAACCTTCCGTAGAATGTAAAGTTGCAATTAAGCTCCGTTGCCTTAAAACAAGTATTATGTAAAAGGAAATAACAGGTAATATAATTCAAAGAGAAAGCCAGCGAATTACGACTGTCCTGACTGTGAATCAACTGAAGGTTACTGAAACTGTGAGTGTGTGTTTTATGGGTGTATTTTATGTGTGTTTTCTATAGTGTTTTAACTGATGGTTTTCACCCGTGCAATGAAATGGAATGAAACTGCATTTGACTGTGGTGGCCTTGCACCCATGCATGAAATGGTATGAAACTGCCAGAGTACTATCCAGTAACTAGAGAGGTTAGGACTTGTCCAAAAGATGAAGGCGAGAAATTTGTTCTTGGTGCCAGGGGATGTGGGCAGGCTACTGCACAATATACTTTACATTTTGGTTTTCACCAAGGAGAACGACTGGGAGGAAGTGTGATCAATGTGGGGAATAACTGATTTGCAAGGTTTGAACGATTAAGGAAGGGATGGAGCCTTGTTGAAGAACTTTGTGGCTTCTCTAGCCATATGGCGAGGTCCCAGGAAGGACTGGAGAGTAGTTTTCAACAGTTGTTCCTTTAGTTTAACAATTAAGGAAGGTAAATAGAATGCCTGGTGGCCGATTTTTCGCTAGTGTTGTCTTACATCATGATGGGAAGCATATGGAGAGATTCACTGTTATCGTGTTTTATTTCCCATTTGGAACACAATACAAAACTTTAGTGGACAGTCAGCATGGGTTGTCGCAACAAGGGTCCTGACTTGCTGATAACTTAAAGGTGGTGGAGTCACAGACGTGGAAACAGGCTCATTGGCCCAAATATCCCCACTCCGACCAACATGCCCCATCTAAATAAGTCCCTGCCTGCCTGCATTTGCTCAATGCTCTAAACCTCTCCATCCTGTACCTTTCTAAAGATAGTATTCTTCTAAAATATTGTGATATATACCTGCCTCAAACTTATCACCTTCCTCAGCCCTGATGGTCCCTAATAAATCTCCCCCCCCTGCTTTTACCTATTCTTATTCCTCTCATTTCTTATACATACACCTTTATAAGATCACCCCACATCCTCCTATTTTTGCAGCAGCAGCAGCCCTCTTGACATCAACGTGGTGACGGAATGGATAAGTTACCCTGTGTTTCATCACTTGCTGCCTGCTGCAAAAACCAATCTGTCTTCATCGTGGCCAAATTGATTATGCCATACTTATTTGAAAGACATTATGTTTGCAAGCACATTTATGTACCAGGAGAACTTAACTGATTTGCCTTGTGAATTGACTGTTAGATGGCATATTATATATTTTTATCCCATTGAGCTCCACAAACAAATGGCAATATTGTCTTTTTATTTAAAATGTTTTGGTTATATTGTACAATTGTTTTATTTGTTTTACCATAAGTAGTGATTCCACGCACCACTTTGAAAATACTTTGAAATCGTATTTTCCTATGTCTCCATATAATTGAGACTCTGGGTACCATAATCGGATTCACCGTTGATACACTTAATAAAAACATAAAAGATTGCGTATCAATAACTCTGCTGTTTCAACCAATAACAGCTATGGTGTAGAGACCAAATAATTTAGGTTTCCCATGGTTACTTTCCATGGCCGTCACTCCTTCAATACAGGTATCCGTACCTTCGTATCAGCCTGTATATATATTTGTGCTACTGTGTGGGTACATTCTGTCCAGCCAACCATTATCAGTGCGCTATTAGGGGTCATTTTTTCATATTCTTTTCCTTGCCCTGGTTACTTCCAGAGTACGGAGACTTAACTTGATTTGCCCTTGAGCAATGTTGAAAGCATATCCCTTGAGTGACACCCTTCCCCGCTCACTGTGGGTATTGATGGAACACAACCCTACTTATATAGGTCCCCCCACCCCCCTGCTTTTACCTATTTCTATTCCTTCTCATGATCATTTATTTTATGAGGGTCGGAGTGGAGGAGACGTAATCCCTCATCGTTACTCCTCATACAAATAATCACGATCAAACTTCGAACTGGTAAGTTCGTCGTTAAGCTTACTATTTTAACTTCGGAGTCACGTGAGTGACTGTCTATTAAGACCCCGCCAGCGCGCATGGCACGGCAATATCGTAGGCCCATTGCACACCGGCAGTCTGGGGGGGTGGGAGTGCGCTTACTCACCTCCGGCTCCTTCTCAAGACGCCAGGTAAGTATATTACCTTTTTCTTTCACAGCATGGGCAGAGGGCCGTAGACAACGCTGTCAAGGAGCTGAGCTGCATCCAGCCAACTCAGCGCACCTCATCGTCTCCAGCCAGAAGCATTAATGAATAGCCCAGCTGCTTGTGTTTTTGAAGACGACCCGGGACAGCGCAGTGACCGCTTAGGTTCCAGAGTAAGAGGAGGATATGCTGGATGTGGTGAGAGAAGTTTGCCGGTTTCCCACCCAGACAGGTGAACCCACACCACGAATTGGTGGGCAAACCAATTGATGCCTAAAAACGCACCAACTCCGGAGATCAGTCGTTCTCAATAATATCTTGGAGAAAGTATCCCACAGGCAGAACGGCGATGCTAGGACCCTGTCGGGGAAAATGTTCCATAAACAGCAAGTATGCACTGGCACTACCTATGCAACGCCCAGTATGAGATAAACGAGCCTGCGTAAGATCTCCATATAGCCCACCCGCTCAACCCCAAATTCGCGGGATGTTCCGGACCATTACCGGCATCCAAAACCGTCCACAGCATATGTTTGGAGACCTAGTCCAAACAGTTGAAGGGACTGGCCAAAAGTAAGGCCAAAGACAGCCGGGCCTCATGAAACTCCATCACCAGACTTCACCCATATCACCGCTGCAACAGCCTAATACAACCTGGTGAACACAAAGGCTGCCGGATAGGGCACCAAAGATTCTACCTACCTCCATCTCAAACAACACAACTACCTTTTTTAGGGCAGGCCAACAGCTGCCTGCATGGGAAATGCGTGCCCCGCCCGTTCAACCTCCATAACGTCCACCCAAAGCACCGTATGTACGGAACCGCCGTTAACCATTGAGGTACCGGGGGTTCTGGCTCCATCTCCACGGCCGTAGTAGTCCCCCTCCTAGCAACAAAATAGGTGTGACGATTGCGTGCTTCCTTGGACATATGGGAAAAACTGTCACCACAGATGAGTTTATTTTACAAAGTGTTCATGGTATATACTTTGTTGGAGGTATAAAATTCCTCTACCCAGCATGTCGCCTCGTAGGAATTTTACTCTACCCAAAAAAAAAAAAAGAGGTGGAGTAGGGCATGCTGAAATTATACGGCTAGCAGAAAAAGGGGTAATTGGCAAAACAAGCATGAACCTATTGAGTTTTGAGTCTGAATATGTTCTACACAGCAGTAAAAAAGAAGGGGGATTACAGATTATTATGAATTTAAACTGAGTTAACACTTTTGTACAATATACCCATTTCAAAATGGATACTTTTGGAACAGCTAGGCCAGATGCTTTAGTTACCCAGAGTCCTTTATGGCATGCATCGATTTGAAAGATGCATGCTATACGGTGCCCATCGCCTGAGGCTCACAGGTGAATTCTGAAGAAGTCTGGAAGGGTGCATTGCCCGTGGAATCATCACAGCCCTAGGCTGTTTTACCAATTGGTAATTTAACCTGTATTGGCTTCATTCTCCCCCTTTCTCCGACAACAAGATTATCGTGATGGGCATATTAGATTAAATTCCTTATAGTGGGAGCAGACCCTCCAATTGGAAATTCAAGGAGTGGCTGCAACCAAGGCTCGGCTTGAGAACTGGGGTTGTAATCCATCCAGACTAAATCAAAAACTGAACCCGGTAATGGGTTAATGTGATTATTTCTGTGTTCACCCAAGAAACCAATTTTTAATGAAGTTTATCATCCCAACTAATAAAGCTACTGCACTATAATAGAAGAGTGCCACAATCTTGCTTGCGCCATGGTACCGACCATTCGGCAAACAGCAAAAGTTCTAGGCAAAATGGTACTACATTCCCAGCTGCAGATTCGGACTGCTACACTAACGAAAGTTTACAAAGATCAAAAAACACAGCATTCAAAAACAAATGCTGGCCAGCTTGTTGATCGGCACCAATTCCGTTACCAACCCATTAGAAGCTAGAAAAGAGCTACAATATGTGGGTATATAAAATTAAAAGAATGTTCATTACCTATTAAAGAGAGCAACCCTGATGTTGTGCTACAAACTGACGCAACCGAAGCGCACCAGCTGGTGATCAACTGTTACTAATGACCATTGTTTGTGGTGGAGCTAGATTGAACTCTCAAAGAGTCTACATTCCTGGGAGTCACATGGATAGAACTATATAGAAATGCTGTGGGCATTTCATGGACTGCGTGGCTTACTTGTACTAAATTCACGGATTACATATTCCGCTATTCAAATAGATAATGCTACTATTAGTGGCTTAACATCAATCATATGGGTGGGTATCAGGTCGCTAGTTTGTGATGTAGTGGCTCAATACAATTTGGCACTGTGTGCAATTGAAAGAAATATTTGGATTCTGCGACCTATGTATGAATTTGAGCCCCTAGGGGAAAGCTTAAATCATTGGCGACACCAGGTTCACGAGTCTTCAGGACAATGCCAACATTGATGTGATGTTTAACCCCCCAAATTTTGGAGATATTATAAGCTCATTTTGGGACACCAGACTATTTGACCTATTTGCCGTTCCAGGCTGACCCATATCGATACCAACGTATGTGTTGTGGAACCAGACTTGGGTGCAATAGCAATGTGATAGCGTGTTTATCCATTGGGGGGAAATGGTTTGCTACTCATTTCCCCCATTCTGCTCACCAGTCGGGCGAATAGCAAGAAAATTAAACTATATTGCTAGCAACTGGCATATTGGAACATATCCCGACTGGCCTCCACAAAAACCATGGTACACCTAAGGTTGAAGAAATTTTTAAAACAACCATGGATTGGCGAATTGGGAAACATCCCAAAATTGATTACTCCACCCCATTTATGGGGGGGGGGTCAGTAATCCTTGCCATGGATCATTTAAACTTGTTGGCCTGCAGGTTCTGAAAGACCACTTCATCCGGGCAGGCAATCCTTGTTTAAGAAGCGCATAGACCTTATCGCCGCATCAATGCCCAGAAATCAAACTCGGGAAACAATACCTCCCGCCAAATCAGAAAGTGGGAGGCATTCTGTGGGTCCGGACCAACAAGTCTTCCAACTCGGCCAACTAATACCTATGTGGTGGAGTTTTCTACCAGCCTCCATTTGATTGCTCAGAGGCCTCACTACTCCTGCCATCTAACAGCGCCATGAGTGCGCTCTCCTCATACCTAGGATATAGGTGTCGGTCCAACCCACCAGTGGTCTAAACTAATGAGGGAGTGTTCTACAGAACCAACCCTCCACGACCCAGATATACAGTAGGTAACGTGGGATGTGGGGATGTGCTGACCCTACTGAGGACTGGGCTCCAATAGACTTAGCAACCATTGAAACAGCCTCCCCCTCAAGTTGAGTGAAAGCTTATGGGCACTAGACACAGCCCAAACGAGTCCAGACATATTCAGAAACTGCGACTGGGGACAGCATGGTGGCCACCCCTGCAAATAAATTTTATTTGTCAAAGAATTAATAAAACCAGCAACAGGCCAGGGCGACAGGGCTTGCATTGGAATTTTCGTGCGGGACCCTGAGATGCACACCTCTCTGCATAGTCCCACCCATCTCCACCACTACATCCGAGTTACTGGTAGTTATCCAGTATGAAGGAACAGGGCAGCAGGGGCTCCTCACAGTCATAAACCACGCATCATCGGGTGACTACACAGACGAATCGCCAGTGGCTCCGGTGGTGCTGATGCAGCAGAGTTGCTACTTAGGATATTTTTTAAGTCTCATTCCACCAGGGCTGCATTCACATCAGCGAGAGAGCCATGGAGGTGCCCATGGACCACATTCCTCGCCACCAAGCGGGCATGTGGCCAGTGTAAAAACCTTTCAACGGTTCTATAAACAAGCCTCTGGCCGCCCTTGCGACATCGCAGAAGCTATCTGGGAACCGCTCAGTAAATGTCTGGCCCCGATTTAGGGGTTTGTGTTTTATTTATTAATAAATTTGTGTTGATTTTTTCTCAGCCAGATTCGACTTAACTCCAATAACAGAACAATCTTCCTCTCCATCAGACTGGCGGCAGTGTGATAAGCAAGGACGTTTACCAGAAAAGGCGTGAAATCACAGAGCTTGAGAAATCTTCACGAAGTCACTCACATGACTACCGAAGTAAAATAGTAAGATAAACGAGAACTTAACCAAGTTATTGGAAGGTAAGAATCTGTATTTTACTAGTAGTCGCGGGTGAGGAGGATTACGTGCCCCCCCCATGCTCCCACCCTCTAACATAAGTCAACCAGGTAGTTCTAGCGTTTTTCATCTTACTATTTTTTAGTCCTTGGTATTTGGTTCTGTGATTCCACACCGCCTGCTTTGAAGATGTGCCGCGCATGCGATGCTGGGGCGGATGTCTTCACAAATCCATCCACCTCGCGACTCCTCGATAAAATACAAGATCAAACCTTCAAACCTTTGGGTAAAGTACTCATTTAATCTACTATTTTAATTCGGATGCACGTGAGTGAGGAACTGCGTGAATATTTTTTGTAGCTTCTGTGTTTTTATATGTCGTAGACTCATTCCATACCACAATCAAGCTCAAACCAACACAGTAATGAGCAAATAAAACATTTTTTTTCCCAAACATTGCCTCAGTTAATTGATAATTTTTTTCCCAATAAAAAGATGTGAAAATAATGCTCTTTTCATTGAAAGGCAAATTCATTCACCAAAATATCAATTGATAATATAGAATTTGCTAGTACAAACAAAGCAACAAATTATACAGAGAACGCCCAACATTCCGTGTCCAATCCTGACAACCATGACTGGTTCCTTCTGGAACTTTAATATTTATTTTACACCCTCCTGCGGCCTTGAATCTTTGCTCAGAGAGCGCCCATCCTGTGCATTCCTGTGAATGTATCTACCTCCTCTTAATGGCCTCAGCCAGCTTCCGTTGCTTGTCTTCTACAGCCCGTTCTGGAGAAAAGTCAAACAACTGAAGCCATCTCCAGTGTCACTGCTCCTTCCCCCTGTGGCTGAGAAGATGTTACCAGTCTCTCTGACAGGCCTGATATATTTTCTCCCCTAGGCTTCTAGACCTGATTCAGGCTCACGGGTTTTTATCCACTTTACAAAGGTTGACCAGGTGGAAGGTAGGACCGCTCAAGAATAAAGGAGGGAATTTGTGCTTTGAGTAAGAGAATGTGTGATAGAGAGGCTGAACGAGCACATGTAGCTGGGCCTTCTGTAGTTTGTAGTGTGTATATATATATGACATGGCCCATAACAGTTAGATGTGTTGTTAATTAAGTCTGCAGGCGATTCCCCAAATTGGTGAGTTTGGTGCACTTTGGATGAAGGCTTTCAAACTACACAGCAGAATCTAGATGAACCACAGAAACATGACAGATGGTTTTTAATCTGAGGAAAGGTGAAGTCATGGAGTGAAAGAGTGATAGAGCTGGAAACAAGTTCTTCCTGTCACATTCCCAACATTCTTGCCCACCAGCCAACTTGACCCAGTTACACAATTACCACCTAATAAGGTCATGTGATAGCAGAATCAGACCATTCGGCATCATCAAGACTATCAAATCAAATACAAAACAATTTAATTTATAAAGGACATTTTTAAAAAAAATCTCGTTGACCAAAGAGCTGTTCCAGTCTACCCTCCATTCAATCAAGGGCTGAATCTATCTGCTCCCTGAGCAAGTTGTTTTGCGGCACTCAGAGCGTAGTGAGTGCCTGGAACAACGGCAAGGATGTGGCTGAGCCAGAGATAATAGTGTGCATTTTTTGGAGACTTTTGGATAGGCATATGGATATGCAGGGAATGGATGGATATGGATTATGTGCAGGCAGATACTGTAAGAGATTGTTCTTGGCACTGATTTCTGCACGGCATCCCAGAGTGGTGAAGGGCCTGTTCCTGAGTTTTACTGTTTTTCCATGTTCTGTTTCTGAGTTTGAAATTGTAATTTGCCATCTAAGATGGAGCTAACAAGTAACTAATCCATTCCGTCACCACATTGCATGCCCACGAAGGCTCCTGCCTGCTGCAAAAACAGTCTGTCTTCACTGCGGTCCCAAATTGATTTGCTTACTTATTTGAAAGACATTAGTGTTTTTGCAAGCACACTTAATGTAAACCGGGAGACTTAACTGATTTGCCTTGTGAATGTGTTAAGCATATCTCTTGAGTGACACCCTTCCCGCTCACTGTGGGTATTGATGGAAATCAACCCCTACTTATATACTTAATACCTTTTGTAATAAATGCCAACATACCATGAGAGATTTCAAATAACATGGTTTAATCTTTCTAGCTAAAATATTTGTGATGATGCATTTTCATCCCAAAATCATTTTGTGGATCAGCATTGTGTAGTCTCGACTCTGTTTAATTAATATTCTGTTTTCATTCTTTCTTCCAAATCTGGGATACCTTACATTTCCTACATTTGTGCTCCATCTGCAAGCTAATTGTCCAACTCAGTTAACCTGTCCCTTATCATTTTTCCAGGCTCCCTGTGCCCTCCTCACAACCTGGTACATCCACTCTGTCTTTTGTCACCAGTAAATCTGTCTACGGTTCACTCAGTCGCTTCATCCGTCACAAAATATGTGGAATGTAAACAATTGGAGCCCAGATCTAATCCTTGTGACACCGCACGAGTTATTGTTTAGGCCATTTATTGAGACTCCGTTTGTTGTTTGTTTGTTTGTCTAGTTTTGCCTGTGCATTACCACAACCGCGTGTAGCCTTTGTGCTGTTTCCATGTAGTCGGGCAGATTGGTTTAGGTCATTAACTCATCAAAAACCAATGTACTGGCAATGTAGCAAAGACCTGTGACATTAAACAAAACAAACATACTGTTGGAAACATCTCAATACCTGGAGTGACTCCAATATGTTTCTCCCCAGTTGCGTTTGCCTCATTGCTAGTGTTGGCCCCCCCCCGCTGCGATCTCTTCTGTTCTCATCCTAGGTCCTGTCCTTGCAGAGCCCAAGTTGCTTGGTTCACTTACAGACCAACGCTCTCCTACCCTCCTAGTTTCTCTTTCAGATTTGAATTGACACAATTACCCACACTCAAAACCATGCTGATTGATTTCTAATCCATCCTTACACCCTTTACATAATCTGCCACTATCCCTCAGATTCACCTCCAATAACCTTCCCCCCACTGATGTTCACTGGCCTGTGGTTCCCTTGCTTGTCTTTACACCCTTCTGGAGAAAAGTAACAACTTAAGCCATCCTCCAGTGTCCCGCTCCTTCCCCTGTGGCTGAAGATGTTTACAGTCTCTCTGACAGGATCCTGTTATTTCTCCCCTAGCTTCTAGACCTGATCAGGCTCCGGGTTTTATCCACTTTACATGAAGGTGACCAGGTTAGAAGGTAGGACCGCTCAAGAATAAAGGAGGGAATTTGTGCTTTGAATAAGAGAATGGTGGTGAGATGCTGAACAAGCACATGGTAGCTGGGCCTTCTGTAGTTTGTAGTGTGTGTATATATATGACATGGCCATAACAGTAGATGTGTTGTTAATTAAGTCTGCAGGCGATTCCAAACTTGGTGGAGTTGTGCACTTTGATGAAGGCTTTAAACTACACAGCAGAATCTAGATGAACCACAGAAATGACAGATGGTTTTTTTAATCTGAGGAAAGGTGAGGTCATGGAGTGAAAGAGTGATAGAGCATGGAAACAGCTCCTTCAACCCAACTTGCCCACCGGCCAACTTGACCCAGTTACACTAGTCCCACCTAATAAGGTCATAAGTGATAGCAGAATCAGGCCATTCGGCCCATCAAGACTATCAAATAAAATCAAAACAAATGTATTTATAAAGGACATTTAAAAACAATCCACATGGCCAAAGTGCTGTTCAGTCTACTCCCTCCATTCAATCATGGCTGATCTATCTCTCCCTGAGCAAGTTGTTTATTGCTCAGAGCGTAGTGAGTGCCTGGAACGCAGGATGTGGCTGAGCCAGAGATAATAGTGGCATTTTTTTGAGACTTTTGGACAGGCATATGGATATGCAGGAAATGGATGGATATGGATTATGTGCAGGCAGATACTGTAAGAGTTGTTCTTGGCACTGTTTTCTGCACAGGCATTGAATGTGAAGGGCCTGTTCCTGAGTTTTACTGTTCCATGTTCTGAGTTTGAAATTGTAATTTGCCATCTAAGATGGAGCACAAGGGTAACTAATCCATTCCGTCACCACATTGCATGCCCACGAAGGCTCCTGCCTGCTGCAAAAACAGTCTGTCTTCACCTGCGGCCAAATTGATTTGCTTACTTATTTGAAAGTCGTTAGTGTCTGCAAGCACATCTACTGGTGACTTAACTGGTTTGCCTGTTTAAGAAGGAACTGCAGATGCTGGAAAATTGAAGGTGGACAAAAATGCTGGAGAACTCAGCACGTGAGGCAGCATCTATAGAGCGAAGGAAATAGGCGACGTTGCTTTCTGCACCCATACAGAACTCACAAGGAGGGTCAAAGAAGGAACGGTGGTGAAGGTCATATTGTGATCTTGCAAAAGCTATTTGATCATCAGCTGTGTAGTAATCATTCGGAAACTAGTGAAAGAAAAGCGGCAGCAACGTGGAAAGAGAAATGATAAGGCAATGTCAGTGATTGATTCAAAGAGCAAATGAATCATAGGCTGTAAAACTATAGTCCAAATATTGGGAAATAGCTTTTAAAACATGGGGATGGGGGACACACACAATGAGGACTAACATCTAGAACAGGGGTTGGTAACATACGGCCCACGGGCCGGATCCGACCTGGGCGCTACAGCCAGACCTGGGGGCAGGCGAGCCGACCTGGGAACTGCAGCTAGTCCCGGCTGCTAGATTCTAGGAGCTGGCAGCCTCCAACTGGAATTGACCTTGAGGGCTCCGGTCGCAAATTGTCTCGCATTGTCTGTCATCACCAAGTTAGGAATACCATTCCGGGCAAACATGCCCGTCATCTCACGTATCACCGAATGTGATGTCATGTCCGTCAGTTGTGCTATTTCTGGGTACTTGGAGTAATAGTCCACTACAAGCAAATGGTCAACTCCATCCAGATGGAAGATGTCTGCGCCGACCTTAGACAAAGGTCTGCTGGGGATGAACTGTTGTTGGAGCGGCTCGCTTGCTTGTGTTTTCCTGGTCGCCTGGCATATCGAGCAATTTCCCACAGTGTCCTCAATCTGTGCATTCATACCTGGCCACACGAATAAATTGCGGGCTCATTGTTTAAGTTTCACTACTCCCAGATGCGATTCATGCAGCGCCTTCAGCATCTGCCTTCGCATGCATTGGGGGACTACGATTCGGTTTTCCCTCAAGACTAATCCATCGACTTCAACCAGCTCGTCATGGTATGTATGAAACGGAGTCAAGTCCGAGGGCAGATCATGCCTGTTACTAGGCCAACCTTTTGTTATGTACTCGCACAACAGTGTTAGGGTTCGATCTTTTTTTGTTTCAGCTTTGAACTGCGCAAGGCGCTCGTCTGACATGTGTAGGAATGGCTTCTACAGCATGAATCACGTTCGGCAATGAGGTGTACTCTTCCGCAGGCGTGTGTGCACTGGGCAAGCCGGCTCAGGGCATCGGGGACAAACATTTCACGTCCTGGCTTCCACCGTATTTCCAGGTCGTACCGTAGCAGGTGCATTTGCATGCGCTGGAGTCTGGGGCTTAATTTGTGTAGCGGCTTGGTGAGCAAGCCCACTAATGGCTTGTGGTCAGTAAAGATTACTGTGCGCTGACCAACAATGAAGTCATGAAACTTTCTGCATGCGTACAATATGGAGCACAGCTCCTTCTCTATAGACGCATAGTTGCGCTCAGCCGCGTTCACATGTCGTGAAGCATATGCAACAGGTCTCCTCGTCTTGCACCAGGACCGCGTCCAAATCCGTTGTTGGAAGCGTCTGTGGCAATTGAAGCGGCGCGTTCACATCGTACAGTTTGAGTACGGGTGGCGAAGTGAGAAGACATTTCAGCTTGTCTACTGCCTGTCTGTGCTTCTGCTCAAAATGCCACGCTATTCCCTTTTCTGTTAGCTGTCTAAGTGGGGCGGTGATCTCCGAGAGGTTCGGAATAAACTTGGCCATGTATGTCATCATCCCCAAGAACGTTTGCACCAGCCTTGTTTGTCGGGTATGGCATTTGTAGCATGCTGCTGACACGAGATGGGCTTGGCGACACGCCTGCTTGCGAGATGACGTGTCCCACATATTCAATCTCATTTAAGCGCATTACCGACTTTCGGGGATTAAGCTTTAGTTTTTTTACTTTGACACCATGTAATGTTTGAGACCACGTATGGCCCTGTTGTGACTAGCACAAAGAAAACACGTCCGACTTATAGGTAAGGTTTAATCTCCACAACCGACGGAAACTTCTCCAAGGTCACCTGACCTCAATCACGGCGGCACAGGCATCTATATTAAAGGGGCACTGGCATTTATATTACATATACATCACAGGTAACATATGGCCCACGGGCCTGATCTGACCTGGACACTACAGCCAGACCTGGGGCAGGCGAGCCGACCTGGGGAACTGCAGCTAGTCCCGGGCTGCTAGATTCTAGGAGCTGGCGGCCTCCAACTGGAATTGACCTTGAGGGCTCCGGTCGCAGGCTGGACACCACCCTGCACACACCAACACAATACAATTAGTTTTTATTGGTCACTTACACATAAAATACAGGTGAAATGAAAAAAGAACACACAAAAACTCAATAAAAATTTAACACACAAACATCCACCACTGCATTCATCACTGTGGTGGAAGGCAACACAATTTGGCCAGTCCTCCTCCATTCTCCAGGGACATTTTTTTTTAACATTTTAGATATGCTGCCTGACCTGCTGAGTTATTTCAACATTTTGTTCCTTTTGAATATACTTGAATCTTGTTTCTTGTATCCGACCCATTGCCAGACCGGGGGTAATTGCCAATTCCATTTATGTTTTGTTTCATAGTTTCCCCAGGATGGGAGGGATCCCTATTATTTTTCCTTTGATGACTAACACATCAGCTTTTTAACAAACTATGTGTAGGCTGAATGCATTAATTTCTCACTCGTCCTGGTCAATTGATGCAGTTGTGATGTGCGGACTCATTCCTCTGCATGAAATCACAGACCTTCATAATCTTAACGTAGTCACTCACGTGACTCCGAAGTAAAATAGCAAGATTAAATGAGAACTTACCAGTTTGAAGTTTGATTGTTATTTTATTAGGAGTTACGATGAGGGATTATGTGCCCTCCGCTCCCTACCCTCGTAACATAACGATCATCTGATAGTTCTAGTCATCTATAATCTTACTATGTTAGTTCAACAACTGTTATCTGTGATTTCACACCGCTGCTTTGAAAATTGACGCGCATGCGTGGGGACGGCCTTCTTCACGTAATCCCTCATCGTAACTCCTCATAAAAATAACGATCAAACTTCAAAACTGGTAAGTTCTCATTTAATCTTACTATTTCAGTGCAAAAGCATTTTGGGGTAGTGGTCATAACTCCATATGTTTTATCATTATTTTTGAATAGGGAGAAGGCTGAACTTTGCAGGAAGGATTACATTGGAGTGAGACAAATTACGTTATTAGGCAGGAGCTAGGGAGAGTAAAAATAAGAGTAGTTGTTTGGGTAAGTCCATATCTGACATGTGGGGTACTTTAAAGACCGGTTGATCAAAATTCAGGTATGGCATGTTTGAGTAAGGAGGATGGATAAGCGTGGCAAGGTTCTAAAGAAGAAACATCACCCATTCCTTCTCTCCAGAATGCTTTCTGATCCACTGAGTTACTCCAGCATTTTGTGTCCATCTCTACATAAGAGATTGTAGGGACCTTATCGAAGATCTTTCCATGCCACAGGCGGGTCACAGAGGACTAGACAGTAAACAAAAATTGTTCATTTGTTTAAGAAGGAGAATGGAAAGAATCTTGGAACATACAGGCTGATAAGTCAGTGGTAGAGAAGCTATTGAAGAGGATTCTTCTGGATAGGATTGACTCGCATTTGAAACAGTAATGGGCAACTAGGGACAGTCGGCATAGTCTCTGCAAACATGACCTCTCATGGGGAGGAGTGTGACATCTGGTGATCCGATCAAAGTCCCATGAGGAGGAAGGAGACGGTTTCCCTGGACTATCCTTGCTGATTAACCCCAGGAGTGATTCAGTGGAACTGGGGTTCAAATGTAGGAGGGAAAGGCTGGGGTCAGGAGTGGGCATTAACTCTAGGATGGGCTCCCAGATGGAGCGGGGGAACTATCTGTGATCAGCTGGGAGATGTGAACTTCATCACCACCCGGGAAGATGAATTAACGTGCCACGCATCACACCCTCCCTCTCATTATCTGATGCTGATTGATGCCGACAGATTAGTGGCAGCAGAATTTGCTCCACCCCCAGTTCCTTCCTGCGATTGGACTGTGACTGGTTTCAGCAGAATATAAATTTGCAGCAGCTTGTGCCCAGAGTATTGGACCCACCTGAGGTGAAACCGGCTTGTTGAAGACGGACACAGTGAGTACCAGAGGGACTGTTTGTGTGTTGCTGTCACACGGGGACTGGCTGCTGGTTCTTATTTTCAATAGATTGTCAAGTAAAATTAAATGAATTGGGAGATTCTTTGTTTCAACAGGTCGGAGACAGGATGAAGCTCTTCATTCCAATTGTGCTTGTGATTGTGCATTTACCTGTCGGGATCGAACAGCGCAGGTTAGTACTTGTTATGATGTGAGGATTTGCTGAGTGCAAGCATCAGTCATGGTGCATCTGAGGACAGAGATACTGAGGACGTGCAGGGCAGCAGAAGCCCAGATTCCATTCCCAGACTGTGCCGGGCAGCAGGTCTCCCCTTTTGTTTAGTGTTTCAGTGCGGAAACAGGCCCTTCGGCCCACAGAGTCCGCACTGACCAGAAATCTCTGCATATTAACACCACTCTGCACACACCAGGGACTTTGTTAACATTTTAGATATGCTGCCTGACCTGCTGAGTTATTTCAGCATTTTGTTCCTTTTGAATAAACTTGAATCTTGTTTCTTGTATCCAACTCTTAAAATGTGTTGTCTTTCCATGTGCTGGAATCTTTGCCCAATAATTTCTGGAGGTGAAGAATGACTAGTTCTCTTTCTCAGGAAGGTGAGAATAAGAAGAGGTCACAGGTCGGCTGTTATTAAGACAAAATGTGCTGTATTTTGGCAAACCGGAAATCAATCTTCAAAACATCCCCAGGTCTGGGATTTGTGCCTTGAGTCATTTGCGCTTGTTCCTCTGGTGGACACACTTCTGGAATTCCTCCCACTCTGCCGATCAGGTTTAAATAAAACAATTTATTTTGCAGAAAGCTGCGCACTATTTGCCCTGAGCTCCATCTCGGACGGCAATGTTACAATCTTAAACTGAGATTTAACAATCTATCTCTTCACGTTTTACAGAATTGCGTGGAAAATCAGCGATATTCCCAACCGCAACAGACACCAGCTTCGTCACTTTGGATGCATCTGATTTCTCCGGTTTGACTGCCTTCACTGTCTGCATCAGCGCAGCCTCTGAAACGACTCGCAATTACGGGTTGTTCTCCTACGCAACAAACTTCCACCATAATGAAATACTGTTATGGCAACAAAATATTACAGATTTCTGGGTGGAATTAAGAGAACTACAAACTAAATTCTTTGTCCCAGAAATGAATGCTTTACTGAGACACATCTGTGTGACCTGGGAGTCTCAAGGGGGTGAGATAACAGTCTGGGTCAATGGGAGACGCAGTCTACAGAAGGTTGGTGGAAAGGGTCGGGATGTGAAAGGGTCTGGTCAGTTTATTGTTGGTCAGGACCAAGATAAAGTCGGTGGAGGTTTTGATAAAGGACAGTCTTTTGTCGGCGAGATAACTGATGTTAATATGTGGGATCGTGTTCTAAAACCCAATGAGATTGAGTTGATCAGTCAGGGTGTTACAGTGATGGAGGAAACATCATTGACTGGGGATCAACATCATTTACAACAGGAGGGAACGTCATAATTAAAGATAATAATGATTGTTCAATTTAGAATGTGTTGGTCTTCCAACCTCTAACTGAATATGACCTTGCTTTGTGATCTTTTCCTCTCGACACAAGATCACAGTAGACGTTGTGGTGTTAATTCTAGAATAAAGGGCTGTTTTACATCTGGGTAAATTGACAAATCACTGTGTTCTACCAGTTTCTCATCAATCTCCCTGACAGGATAATGGCTTCAAAGTCAGTACACAAGAGTCTCAAACAATTAGGCACCCCAGTTAAAAGTTGCAGCAGTACAGAGTGGTGTCCAGGGCAGTTGGTGCCATCTCTCTGATACACACATGTGGACAAGGAAGCGTCAGGGGTACGGGGTGGCGGTGATGGGCAGACACGGACTGTGGGAAAGTCCCTGTGTGGAGGCTGATCCTGTCTTGATTTAGATTGTGCTGATTGGAATTATTACTGTCTCTGTATTAACCTCTTGATTTCACATTGTTTGTTACAACCAAGGTTTGGAAAGCTCACAATGTGTTCTGTGCTTCTAGTGATTGTGATTGAACTGTAACGTTGCAGTTTCATCAGCTTAATAAACGAGCATCAAAGCAACAAAGATCTTGTCCTGTGACTGACTGTGTGTGTGCGGTCTCCAGTTAATACTCAGTGCACTGTCAGTGTCCATCACTATGTTTTCATGCAATAAAATGACTGTGTGTGCGTCTTCACCACCTCCAACAGGATCCCACCACCAGCCACATCTTCTCATCTTCACCCTTTTCTGCAGAGACCATTCCCTCTGCAACCCACTGGTTAAATCATCCCATCCAACCCCTACCCAGGTACTTTCCCCAGCAAATGCAACAGATGCAACACCTGTCCCTGTACCGCCTCCCTCAACTCCATGTAGGAATGTTACAACATTTTGAGATTTACAAAATCAAGCCTGTAATTTCCCCCCATCAGATAAAGCATAAAAACAACTTTAATTTGATACCTAATTCACCTTCATATCTTCAGCATTAAAAAAGTTATGCTCATTTCCATACTCGGAAATTAGCATCTTGTTCCCTATTGCATTTCCATTAACCGAACGCGAAAGCTGTGATCGAGGACAGTCAAAGTCAAGTCAAAAGAGTTTATTGTCATGTGTCCCTGACAGGACAATGAAATTCTTTATTTGCATAGCATAACAGAACATAGTAGGCATTGACTACAAATATATACATAAATACACACATTAATTAATAAATTAATAAAATGCAAATAACAGATGGAGGGTTATTAATGTTCAGAGTTTTGTCTGAGCCAGGTTTAATAGCCTGATGGCTGTGGGGAAGTAGCTATTCCTGAACCGGGTCATTGCAGTTCTCAGGCTCCTGTACCTTCTACCAGAAGGTAGCAGGGAGATGAGTGTGTGGCCAGGGTGTTGTGGGACTTTGATGATGCTGCCAGCCTTTTTGAGGCAGCAACTGTAGTAGCTCCCCTCGATGGAAGGGAGGTCAGAGCCGATGATGGACTGGGCAGTGTTTACTACTTTTTGTAGTCTTTTCCTCTCCAGGGCACTCAAGTTGCCGAACCAAGCCACGATGCAACCGGTCAGCAAGCTCTCTACTGTGCACCTGTAGAAGTTAGAGAGAGTCCTCCTTTATGTCAATTGACAAAAAAGCCCATAACTTACTTAAAAATTAAGGGAACTGAATGGAATTTTCAGTTATTATAGCTTGAAGCATTCTGAAACAAATGTGATACATCTTACTTGGATGTATCACAAACTCCCAGACTGCCTTGAAAATTCAATAATGTGATATTCTCAAGATCAGAACTTTAATATTATTGTAACGTTAAAACAAATAGTAAATACCCAACAAAAAATTCATATTCATCAGTGTCATCAAATCAATTAAATTCATCTAAATTCAATTACTAGATCTAAACATCTATCCCATTCTTAAGAAAAGGATAAAAATATGTTTTTAAATAGCCAAAGTATTTTGGATGCAATACTATTAAAGTTAACGGGAGCAGGCGGCTGGATTTGGAGGCCACCGTGGAGGCTCCATAAGGAGCTGGCGATACAATATTGCAGCTGCCGGCACGGCCAGGTCAACGACATTATACTGATGATGAAAAATTGTAGGTCCATCAAAATCAGTCTATTGCTGTTGGATGACATGACGCCAATGCAGAACAAATGCAAGAGTAAAAATACAGACTTTGAAAGGGGAGTCACAATGTGGAATTTGGACATTTAATCATGATATTGGCTTCTGATTGTTCCAAAAGTCCTGTTTATTTTAAGCCAAGGAAGGATATTGGTTCTGAGCGCTAGTATGTGTGTTGTGGGTCAAAGGGACTGGTTTCCAGAGGGCTAGTATGGACATTGTGGGCCAAATGGATTCTTGGGCTGGCAGCTCAGTCACTCTGGCCAGGCAGCTCAGTCACTCTGGCCAGGCAGCAGCTTAGAACCAATAGAGACACTTTTTGCAAGCATTTTAGAACCAATAGAGACACTTTTTTGCAAGCATTTTAGAACCAATAGAGACACTTTTTGCAAGCACTTTAGAACCAATAGAGACACTTTTTGCAAACATTTTAGAACCAATAGAGACACTTTTTGCAAGCATTTTAGAACCAATAGAGACACTTTTTGCAAGCATTTTAGAACCAATAGAGACACTCTTTCTTCAAGCATTTTAGAACCAATAGAGACACTCTTGCTGCAACCATTTTAGAACCAATAGAGACACTTTTTGCAACCATTATAGAACCAATAGAGTGTAGCGGCCTGGATGAGGTCAGGAAAAGGCCAGAGGCTAGGTAGGTTTAAACAGTAGTCCTTTAATCCCTACAGCGAGAGCATACCACACCAACTGCCAGCACACACCCAGGGGTGGTCAGGAAACCCCGTGGCAGACCAACGCCCCTGTCACTCAATCGGCGAGGGGGATGATCCAAGGAGTGGCCTAACCCCCAGGGACCGCCACAGGATCCCCCCCAAGTAGCCGAGGCACGAAATGGATAGGAGGGTGCATGCGGCGACCAGCCCTGGTGTACACCATGCTCGGCACAGGAACGGGCGACTGACCAACAGGTGCAGGAGGCAGAGTAGCCAGAGGGGGACGTACCCTAGACAGAGGGCGCCCTCGTTTACGGGGCCACGCTACCAGCACCGGATGATCAATATCAATATGTGCTGGCTTCAGCCGCGCAACTGAAACAGCCTCATGCTGAACCCCCCATGTCCAAGACGAAAGTGGACGAGCCATGTTCCAGGACCGGGAAGGGACCCTCGTACGGCCGCTGGAGAAGTTTGTCGGTGGGGGCGCTGTGAGCCAGCACCCTGTCAGCAGCGTGTTCGTTTTTTTCAACTTTTTTTGTATTTTTTAGTATGTTTTAATGCGTGGTTTTAATGTTTCTTTGTGTGTCTTGTGTGGGGGGCGGTGTGAGGGGGTAAGGGGGAAACCGCTTTGGTCGCCTCCTCCACGGAGAGGCGACTTTTTCCAGGTCGCCTCCCCCGTGGCCTAATAGCGAGGATCGGGTGGCCTTTCCTGGAGACGTGCCCGGGGCTTCAGTCGTGCGCGCAGCGCGGAGTTTCGGCGTGGAGCAGGCGAGCCCTGGCCGGGGCTCGCCGGAGGGGAGCGCTCTGTTTCGCTGGCCCGTGGCAGCTGGCAGCCTGAGGACGTGGTCTGCAGAGTTTCAGCCGCGCGGCGTCTGCAGCACGGGATATCATGTTGGGGACCCGGGGGAAGAAGAAGCTCTGAATGCCGGCCCACGGCCTACTTCTAGACCGCCGGCCCTACAGTCTCGGTGCTTCTGGCTGTGGCACGAACTTTAAATCTCGACCGCCGGTCTGCACCGTACACCATCCTGAAGCCACGGTCTCCAGTGGGAAGGCACCGATTCAGGACTTACCTGGACTTTTTACCTTGTCAGCACATCTGGATGCCTGCAGCGGCGGCTGCGGAGGGTTGAGGCCCCGACCACGGGGGAAAATGGAGGAGGACGTGCTAATATTTGTGCCTTCCATCACAGTGATGAATGCTGTGGTGGATGTTTGTGTTACATTTTTATTGTGTATTGTGTGTTCTTTATCATTGTACTGCTGCTGGCAAATTCATTTCACTTGCACTTTATGTGAAATGTGACGAATAAACCGTATTGTATTGTATTGTATTGTATTGTCTGATGAGCATCCCTACGCAGGAAGACGAGCTGGCAGTCCTCCAGAGCAGAGGGGACGTGCGGACGGAAGGACCCATGAAGAGACGTGGGCACTGGCACCAGCTTGCCCATCGTCTCCCGAAGACGTCACAGAGTGTCTGAAGGCTGCTCCAGCTGGCCCTGTGCCGGCGGGATGAACTCCCCGGGGACCGTCAATGGAGAGCCATACACCAACTCGGCGGAGGAGGAGGCCAAGTCCTCTTTCGGTGCAGTGCGGATCCCCAGCAAAACCCATGGCAGGGCGTCCACCCAGTCCGGATCATTGAGCCGTGCCTTCAGGACGTCCTTTATCTGATGGTGAAACTGCTCCACCAGGCCGTTTGCCTGCGGATGTTATGCCGTCGTGTGGTGTAGCCGAACACCCAGAAGGCGTGCCATGGCCGACTGCAGTTCCGACGTGAACTGAGGCCCCCGGTCGGATGTTATGTCCAGTGGCGCCCCGAACCGGGCGATCCAGTGCGCCGCCAAGGCCCGAGCACAAGTGGCCGTTGAAGAATCTGGTAGCGGAATGGCTTCAGGTCACCTCGTGAAGCGTCGACAACGGTGAGTAGATAGGTCAAGCCCCAGGATGGCGGCAGCGGCCCCACGATGTCCACGTGAATGTGGTCAAACCTCTGCCGAGGGATGGTGAACTCCTGCAACGGCGAGCGCACATGTCGTTGCATCTTGGCGGTCTGGCACGGGATGCAAGTGCGCGCCCAATGTCCAACCTCCTTCTGCAGCCTGTGCCACATGAAGCGGGAGGCTACCAGGGCCATTGTCGCCCGGATGGAGGGATGCGCAAGCGCGTGGAGCACCTCAAACACCCTGCGCTGCCAGGCGATGGGGACGATGGGTCGCGGAACTCCAGTGGAGACATCGCACAGCTGCGTTGTGCCCCCAAGACCACAGATAACATCCTGCAACTGCAGACCCGAATCTGCCGTACGGCCATTTCCTCGACGACAGCTGAGCGGCTGCCACGGCGGAATAATTAATCCCCTCTGTGACTTGGAAAACCGCGTGGACTGCAGGTCTCGATAAGGCATCGGCCACCCTATTGAATTTTCCCTCCACGAAACGGATGGAGGTGGTGTATTCGGACACATACGCCAAATGCCTCTGCTGCCGGGCAGACCATGGGTCCGAAACCTTGGCGAACGCGAAGGTTAGCGGTTTGTGGTCTGTATATGCGGTAAATGGCCTCCCCTCCAGGAAGTAGCGGAAATGGCATACAGCGAGATACATGGCCAGAAGCTTGTGGTCGAAAGCGCTGTAATGGCGCTGAGCACCACTGAGATGCCTGCTGAAGAAGGCGAGTGGCCGCCAGCATCCGTCAACGAGCTGCTCCAACACTGCCCCAACCGCTACCTCTGAAGCGGCCACCGTCAGGGCGGTCGAGGCGTGCTCTCTTGGGTGGATGAGCATCATGGCCTCAACCAGTGCCTCCTTAGCCCTCTCGAATGCCGCTGTTGCTTCCATGGGCCACTCAACCTCCCTGCGATGACCAGCCATCAGGTGGAAAAGCGGACGCATGACTGCGGCCGTTGCTGGCAGGAAAAGGTGATAAAAGGTGACCATCCCCACGAATTCCTGTAGGCCCTTAACTATGATGGGACGGGGGAACCTGCGAACAGCATCCACCCTGGCGGGCAGAGGCACCACCCCCTGTGGAGTTACGCGGTGGCCGAGGAAGTCAATAGCCGTCATCCCAAAACGGTACTTGTACGAGTTGATGGACAACCGGAAGTCGCTGAGGCGCTGACACAGCTGACGGAGGTGGATGCAGTGCTCCTGCTGCGAGCGACTGGCCACGTGTATGTCATCCAAGTAGATGAAGACTGCGGCATACACAGTGCATAAGTCACTGAAAGGCCTGCGCAGCGTTCTTCAATCCAAACGGCATCCGTACAAATTCGAAAAGACCAAATGCCATTATAATGGCCGTCTTCGGGATATCGTCGGGGCGGACCGGAATTTGATTGTTCCCTTGCATGAGGTCCACCTTGGAGAATACCGATGCTCCGGCCAGGTGAGTGTTCAAGTCCTGGATGTGCGGGACCGGGTACCGGTCAGCGACGTTCGCATCGTTCTGGCGACGGTAATCCCCACACAGGCGCCTGCAGCCGTCCGCCTTGGGGACCACGTGGAGCGGTGATGCCCATCGCCTCCATCAGGCGGAACTCCTCTCGAGCGATACGAAGCTTGTCTGGCGTGGGATGGCGCGCTCGGGCGTGCACAGGCGGGCCGGTAGTAGGGATATGGTGCTCCACCCCGTGCTTGGGGGTGGAGGACCGGAAGTGCGGTTCAAGGATGTCACGGAAATCCGCAAGGATGCACGTGAATGTCGCATCCACGGACGACAGGGGGCCATCAGGGCGTGATACGGGATCACCAATGCAGAGGAAGAGCGGCTCCAGTGTGACAGAGTGCATCAGGTGTCGCCGCTTGACATCGATGAGCAGTGAATGGGCTCAAAGGAAGTTGCTGCCCAGCAACAGCTGGGAAACGTCAGCAATGACGAAACCCCACGAAAAGGAGCTGCTGCCAAAGTTGAGGGAGATGGTGCGAAATCCGTAGGTGCGAATAGCACTCACGTTCGCCACGGTGAGGAGGGGCCCGCGTTTGCCCGCACGAATGTCAGCGATGGAGGGAGGCAGAACACTCACTTCTGCACCTGTGTACATGAGGAATCGACCTCCAGTGCGGCGATCCCAGGTGAAGACGCGATGAATTTTGTCGGCCGCCGTTGGAATTACTGACGACCGGCCCCTTTGTTTGCCTGGAATCAACACGGTGGGCGACATTGCCTGGCAGCAGCTCCCCAGCGACGCTGGTAATAGCACCAACCTGCTCTGCTGGCATCTGGTGGAACTGCAAGTGAATCTGGCTGGTTTGAACACCAGCGACCTCTGCAGGCATCGGGTGGAACTGCAGGCAAAGTTGGTTGAGTTGAACACCAACAGCCTCTGCTGGCGTTTGGTGGAACTGCAGGTGGGCCATGCTGGAAAGACATGCCTGGACTTGAATGCCCAATGGCGGCCGGATTTTGCCACGAGGGCCATCTGGGAGCAGTGGAGAAGCGGTCGATAGTGGCCCCGACCTGTTCTGAGCCTCCAACCACCACGGGAAGGAAGGTCAGCGCTTCCAGGTTTTGCTGGCGAGACATCCACAGCTCATCGGCCTGCTCGCCCAGCACCTGCATGTTAGTAAAGGGCTCCCTGGCGAGCTGCAGGCGGATGTCGGACGGCAGCTGCTGCAGGTAGGCGAATTTAAATAGCAAACAGGGTTCATGGTCCCCCATTAGGGTGAGCATGTCCTTCAGGAGGGCAGGCAGCCGGCGGTCACCCAGGCCGTCCATTCGGAGAATCCCAGCTGCCCGCTCCAAGTCACCAAGGCCAAACTTCCTGATAATGAATTCCTTAAGGCCCCTATATTTGTTAGCTACCGGGGGGGCTCTGAGGAAAGGCTTAACTCGCCTTGTAGTTGCTTGGTCAAGCGCGCTGACCACGTAATAGTATTTTTTTTTCATCTGCTGTAAAATCTCTCACAGCAAATTGTGCCTCCGCCTGCTGGAACCAGATGTCAGGCTCTTCGGTCCACAGAGTAGGGAGCTTAAGCACAACGGCATTATTATCCATCACGACGTGTCAAGGGTCACCAGTGTAGTGGCCTAGACGAGGTCAGGAAAAGGCCAGACGCTAGGTAGATTTAAACAGTAGTCCTTTAACAGCGAGAGCACACCACACCAACTGCCAGCACACACCCAGGGGTGGTCAGGAAACCCCGTGGCAGACCTACACCCCTGTCACTCAATCGGCGAGGGGGATGATCCAAGGAGTGGCCTTCCCCCCAGGGACCGCCACAGGACCCTCCCCAAGTACCCTTGGCACGAAACGGACAGGAGGGTGCATGCGGCAACCAGCCCGGGTGTACACCATGCGCGGCACAGGAACGGGCGACTGACCAACAGGTGCAGGAGATGGAGTAGCCAGAGGGGGAGGTACCCTAGACAGAGGGCGCCCTCGCTTACGGGGCTGCACTACCAGCACCGGCTGATCAATATCAATATGTGCTGGCTTCAGCCGCGCAACTGAAACAGTCTCATGCCGTCCCCCCATGTCCAGGCCGAAAGTGGACGAGCCATGTTCCAGGACCCGGAAGGGACCCTCGTTCGGCCGAAGGAGAGGTGTCCGATGAGCATTCCTATGCAGGAAGACGAACTGGCAGTCCTGCAGAGCAGAGGGAATGTGCAGACAGAAGGACCCATGACGAGACGTGGGCACCGGCGCCAGCTTGCCCATCGTCTCCCGAAGACATAGTAGAGCGTCTGAAGGCTGCTCCTCCTGGCCCTGTGCCGGCAGGATGAACTCCCAGGGGACTCGGTGGAGGAAGAGGCCAAGTCCTCTTTCGGATGCAGTGTGGATCCCCAGCAAAACCCATGGCAGGGCATCCACCCAGTACGGATCATTGAGCCGTGCCTTCAGGACGTCCTCAATCGGTGAGGGGGATGATCCAAGGAGTGGCTTACCCCCCAGGGACCACCACAAGAGACACTTTTTGCAAGCATTTTAGACCCAATAGAGACACTTTTTGCAACCATTTCAGAACCAATAGAGTCACTTTTTGCAAGCATTTAGAACCAATAGACATTTTTTGCAAGCATTTTAGAACTAATAGACACTTTTTGCATTTTAGAACAAATAGACACTTTTTGCAAGCCTTTTAATGCCAATAGACACTTTTTGCATGCATTTTAGAACCAATAGACATTTTTTGCAAGCATTTTAGTACCAATAGAAGAGGCTATGTTTGGCTTGGGCCAGCATGATAGAGCCGAACTGGGCTGGGCTGGGCCGGGGGGGGGAGGGTGGAAGTAAAATTGGCAGCAAAATAAGTCAGGCGGCAGCAGAGAAAATCGCCAGCGCAAGAAAAAAAAGCGACGTTTTTGGAGGAGAGCAGACTGCAGCAGTTGCCGTTATGGTGGCTGGCCAGCAGGAGGCCACGAAATGAGTGAGTGTGTGGGGGGGTGGGGTGAAGGATTACAAAGAAAAAGTGTACATCAAAATGTCTAAATGTAATGAGGAGTGAATGGGTGAATGTAAAAGTGTAATGTCTAGCAAAATGGAATTTTTTTTCAACATTTGAAAGTGTGGTTTTGGCTAACCATGAAATCAAAGGACAAATGTGACATACACCCACAAACACACACCGCTGATACACACACACACACACACACACACACACACACACACACACACACACACACACACACACACACACACACACACACACACACACACACACACACACACACACACACACACACACACACACACACACACACACACACGCACTCACACACAGTTTTAAAAGTATACTAGACCAAGTGCAGACCCGTTGGGTCTGGACCCTGAATGTGCTTCAGTACCCGAGTATGAGGGAGGTGGGGGGGGGGGGGGGAGGGGGGGGGGAGGGGGGGGAGGGGGGGGGATGGGGGGGCGGGGAAGGGATGGGGAGGGAGGGGAGTGGAGGAAGTGAAATTGGGAGCCGAATCGGCAGGGAAAATCGGCAAAAAAATGGCGGTGGTTTTTGGAGGAGAGTGAGCTGCAGCAGCTGCAGTTATGACGCCTGGCCAGCAGGAGGCCACAAAATGAGTGAGTGCTGCAGCAGCTGCCGTTATGCTGTGTGGCCAGCAGGAGGCCACAAAATGAGTGAGTGTGTGGGGGGGGGGGGAGGGGGGGTGAAGGATTTTATGTTAAAAAGTGTACATAAAAATGTCTAAATGTAATGAGGTGTGCATTTATGAATGTAAAAGTGTAATGTGTGGCAAAATGGAAAATATCTCGGGATTTGAAAGTGTGGTTTTGGCGAACCGTGGTATCAAAGGGCAAATCTGGTTGGCCGGTTGGGCAGTCGGCAGACGCACACACACAGAGTTTTAATAGTATAATATAGATACTAGACCAAGTGCAGACCTGTTAGGTCTGTTCCCCCAAAGTGCGGTTGCGGAGGAGGGGGCAACATGTGGCATCATGCACACTAACTACCTCCCCGGACACATGCTAACTACCCCCCTTGATATTATATTAATTTGCTCCTTTTACCCCATAATCGCCTTATCCACTGACGCATAGCTCCCAAGAGGGGGAGGGGGGTTACAGAGTGAGGGCAGAGAGAGAGTGGGGAGAGACAGAGAGAGAGTGGCAGACACAGAAGGGCAAGAGACAGAGGGAGGGGGTGGAGGGGTGAATGGGTGGGTGAGGGGGGTGGAGGGTGAGGAGGAGGGGAGAGGAAGAGTGGGGAGAGAGGGGGCGGGAGGGGAGGAGGGAGAGGGGTGAGGAGAGAGGGAGATAGAGAGGGGTAGTGAGGTGGGAAGGGGAGGAGGAGATAGGGTGGGGGAGGGTGTGAGGGTTCAGGGAGGGGGTGGGAGAGGGGTGGGGGAGGGGGGGAGAGAGGGAGGGGAGGAGGGGAAGGGGAGAGTGGTAGGGGGGAGGGGGAAGAGTTTGGAGGGAGGGGGACAGCGGAGAGGAGGGGGAAGAGTGGGGAGGGAGAGGGAAGGGGGGGGGGGGGGAGGGGTGGGGGAGGGAGATGGGGAGGGGAGGGTGGAATGGTGGAAGAGGGAGTGAGGGGTAGGGGAAGGGTGGGAGAGATAGGGAGGGAGGGGAGAGAGAGAGAGGGTGGAGAGGGCGAGAGGTGGGGTGGGAGAGGGTTGGGGGAAGGGGGAGGGAAGTGGAAGAGTGGGGAGGGAGGGGGAGAGGGGAAGAGGGGGAGTGGTGGAAGTGGGAGAGAGTGAGTGGGGGGAGTATGGAAGAGGGAGGGTAGGGAAAAAAGGGGTGGGGAGAGGGGGAGGGAGAGAGGGAGAGGGGGAAGGGTGGGGGGGAGGGGTGGGGAGGGAGAGGAAGAGTGGAAGAGTGGGGCGGGAGTGGAGTGGTGGTAGGGGGAGTGGTGAAAGAGAAGGGCAGGAGGAGAGAGGGAAGGGGTGGGGGAGAGGGATGGGGTGGGAGGAGGAGGTGGGGGGAAGAGGGAGAGGGGTGAGGAGAGGGAGATGGAGAGGGGAGGAGATTGTGGGGGAGGGGAGGAGAGAGGCCCGCTCTAAAAGCCTACGGTCATCGTAGTGTGCAATGTGTGTCAGTAAATTATTATGCAGATATTCATCAACTGTATTCCTAATGGGAGCAGTATCTTTAAGTTGATTATGCTTTTAGCAACTGATTTCAGCACAAAGAATACGGTCTTTACTCAATCTCTGGCTCGGTGTCTGGGTCATAACTGACATTAAGGTAGCTTGTTATAGGAATTATCTCATAAAGCAATACGGGCATGGTTGCGTACATATGGAGTTAACAGCATACCCACCAGATAGGAGATTGGTGGTGTGATTATGTATACAGGTACACTGAGCTTGCTAGTACCTATGAGATGAAAGATAGTTTCTTCATTGTAATTTAATAGTTTCTCAAGAGATTGCTGATGGCTCATTAGCAGCCAATAGAATGGATATTTCCCTTTCATCATACAGCAAGAAGCTTACACAGTGCATGTTCAGAAGTTATAACATTTGGTTGAATATGTCTGGATATTTGCAGATAGAATCCTGAACATAGTGCATGTTCAGAAGTTATAACATTTGGTTGAATATGTCTGGATATTTGCAGATAGAATTCTGAGCAGGGTTGCATGAGTTATTGTCTAACTCAATGCCAATTGGGACTATGGTCCAATTAAGAGCAATAACCATGTATGCAAGTTAGCATCATGTTGTTAATAACCCATGTCTTTTTGCCATTTGTGGTTTTATCTGATTAAGGGTTTCACACACAGCTTGGGTTACTGCATGAAACCACATAGCTTTGAAGTCTTCACGTAGTCACTCACGTGCCTTTGAAATAAAATAGAAAGATCAAAAGGAGAACTTACCGTTTGAAGTTTGATCTTTATTTTATGAGAAATTGAAGTGAGCGAATACGCGCTCTCCACTCCCAAACCTGATTCTCATAAAAGATCATCTGGTAACTCTAGTCTCGTTCTATAGTTTAAGTTCTGCAACTGGTCAATGGTTTCATACAGTTGCTCTGAAGACTGATGCGCATGTGGGCTGGCGGGCTCTTCACGTATTCTCTCACTTCAACTTCAAATAAAATAAAGATCAAACTTCAAACGGTAAGTTCTCATTTTATCTTTCTAGTTTCCTACTGCTATACATTTGAACTGTATCAGAGATGAGTATCTAAGTTGTATCTAAATGCTATGTACCCTAGTGATACTTATACTGAACTGTAGACAACAATGAATTTCACTGTACTTCAATAACTGTGACAAATAAAGCAACATACCACGATGTGGGAGAGTCAAGGTCCATAGTACACAGCCTCGGACTAAAGGATGGACCTTTAAAAAGGAGACAAGGAGGAATTTCCTTAGTCAGAGGGGGGTTTAATCTGCGGAATTCATTGTTATAAACAACTGTTGAGCCCACGTCGTTGTGTATTTTTAAAACGGAGATTGAAATGTTCTTGATTAGTAAGGGTGTCAAAGGTTACGCTTTGAAGGCAGGGGAATGAAGTTGAGACAGAAAACAAGATCAATCATGATTGAAGGGCAGAATAGACTCAATGGGCCGAATGGCCTAATTCAGTTTATGAACATATGAAAGGCTTATTTCCAATAGATTCTCTACCATTGATGTGAGGCTCACTGGACTATAATTCCTCAGATTATCTGGAGGAATTATAGTCATCCGAGGTTCCCTTGCATTTCCATCCTCATCTCCTCCTAGCCAGAACATGCTGGTCCGCTTTCACTCCCTATCCCCCCCACTCGTAACAAGGACAGAGTCCCCCTTGTTCTCACCTTCCACCCGCCCAGCCGTCCCATACAACAGATAATCCTCCAACATTTTCGTCACCACCAACGGGATCCCACCACTGGCCACATCTTCGCATCACCTCCCCTTTTGGCTTTCCGCAGAGACTCCATAACTCCCTGGTCAATTCGTCCCTTCCCACCCAAACCACCCCCTACCCCGGTACTTTCCCTTGCAACCGCAGGAAATGCTACATTTGTCGCTTTACCTCCCCCCTCGACACCATCCAAGGACCCAAGCACTCTTTCCAGGTGAGGCAGAGGTTCATCTGCACCTCCTCCAACCTCATCTATCGCATTAGCTGTTCTAGGTGCCAACTGCTCTACATCGGAGAGACCAAGAGTAGGCTTGGCGATCGCTTCACCCAACATCTCCGCTCAGTTTGCATTAACCAACCTAATCTCCCGGAGGCTCAGCACTTCAACTCCCCCTCCCATTCCAAATCTGACCTTCCTGTCCTGGGCCTCCTCTATGGCCAGAGTGAGTCCCACCGCAAATTGGAGGAGCAGAACCTCACATTTTGCTTGGGTAGTTAAACATTAAACCCCAGCGGTATGAATATTGACTTCTCCAATTTCAGGTAGTCCTAGCTTTCTCCCTCTTTCCCCTCCCCAACCCAGCTCTCCCACAGCCCACTGTCTCTGCCTCTTCCTTTCTTCTTCCCACCCCCCCCCCCCCCCCCGCACCCCCACATCTGTCTGAGGAAGGGTCTTGACCCAAAACATCATCTATTCCTTCGCTCCATAGATGCTGCCTCACCTGCTGATTTTCTCCAGCATTTTTGTCAAACTTTGATTTTTCCAGCATCTGCAGTTCTTTCTTAAACATGGTCCTGAATACTGATAAATCAGTCTTTAAATATCTCCATCAACAGGAATGGACACAAGTAGAATAGATGCACTGAGTCTCTTGCCCAGAGTAGGGGAATCGAGGACCAGAAGACATAGGTTCAAGGTGAAGGGGAAAGAATTTAATAGGAATTTGAGGGGTAACTTTTCACACAAAGGGTGGTGGGTGTATGGGACAAGCTGCCAGATAATGTAGTTGAGGCTGGAACTATCCCAACATTTAAGAAACAGTTAGACAGATACATGAATAGAACAGGTTTGGAGGCGATATGGACCAAGCGAAGGCAGGTGGGACTAGTGTAGCTGAGACATGTTGGCTGGTGTGGGCAAGTTGGGCCGAAGGGCCTGTTTCCACACTGTATCACTCTATGACTAAATGCTGGAGTAACTCAGCGAGTTAAGCAGCATCTCTGAAGAACATGGACGTGACCCTTCGACTTTGTTTCTACATTTTGATTGCTCCATCGTGAAATCTCTTCAAGGCATGCCCACTTTGAAAAAGTTCTCCTCTCTCCAAAGAGAGTATTGTGAATTACTCCCTCACTGCTTCCCCTCTGCAATTCCTTTTGCTCTGCTTCTCTAGAGGGGGAGCAGTGAAATAGGATGTTGAAGAACTCTCATCGGAGAGAGGAGGAGAACTTCTTCAAAGTAGACATACCTTTCGGAGACTTCGTTGTGGTGCAGACAAAATGTGTAGGAAGGAACTGCAGATGCGTGTTTAAACCAAAGATAGACACAAAATGCTGGAGTAAGTCAGTGGGACAGGCAGCATCTCCGGAGAGAAGGAACGGGTGGTGTTTAGGGTCGAGACCCTTCTTCAGACTATAGGAAAGAACTGCTGATGCTGGTTTAAACCGAAGAGAGACACAGTAGAGCCATACTGTTATAAAAAGGAAAGTTCATTATATTGCAAACAGTAAGATGTCAAGAAGGCCTGCAGTAACGGGATCTTACAAAACACTCTGACAAGGGAAAATAATCAGTCTGAAAGAGTCAAGCATGACATCAACCATCTTGACTTCTCTACTCTCGCACCCACTCCAATCTTACTCCCTGTAAACACACAGCCCTTCATTCACTTAGCAAAATTCTATACATTGTTATTAAACCCACTGACAAGGGAGGTGCAAATTCATCTGGCGGGCTGACCTCTACTGTGCTGAGGCCAGACGCCAGCTCTCAGTTTAGTTGATTGTCAAGTGTACCGAGGTACAGTGAAAAGCGTGCTAACCAGTCAGCAGAAAGACAATATATGGTTACAATTCGTAGGCTCGCTGGACGGCAAAAGACAAAGAGTGGCAATAAAGGGGGCTTTTTCTGGTTGGCTGCCGATGACTAGCGGCGTTCCGCAGCAGTCGGTGCTGGGGCCGCCACTCTTCACATTGTACATTAATGATTTGTTAAACCGTCTCACCTATCTCCGATTTGAATATCGACAGCACCTCTCATGCGACAGATGAATAACATTTGCATATCTCAACCGCTTCACCTGCATTGTTGCTTTGCTGTCAATGACGAGACAGACAGTGACTATAGATGTGATCAAGGCAGTTTCGACAAACAGGTGGGGACAGATAACCTCCGATTTTCAATTTTACAAATCATAAACTGTTACAAGATTCAGTTTCTGGCTGATTATTTCCTCCATGGTTCCAAGTTGAAACAGAGACATCTCACAAAGGATGAGCAGTCTGCCAAAGTACAAAAGGGTTACAGTATATTTCTAATATTTTCTCAAGGTTGAAGGAAGAGGAAGTCTTGGATTTGGCTAGTCTGATCATGTGCTTGGAATAACCCGTTTAAGATGGATAGTTGTCATTCAGCAATATAGCTGATTACAGAGGATTTAGGGCCTCAATTGATCTTGAAGAAGCATTCTTTTCCATATCAATACACAAGAGTGAATGCTGCCCTACTCAGATCTAAAGGGCATTTTGTTATGGGGTTTATAGACGACACGATTATGGTAGGAAGGCGATCAGGTGTCTCAGGGTTAGCTGTTTCAGCAACCAAGGCTCTCCTGGAATTTCTAGGTTTTGTTATTCATCCAGGAAGTCCATACCGGAGCCGGCATTATCTATTACATATTTAGGGGTTTTGTCTCAAACACTACCCACAGATAAGACTCAGGGTTTTTATCAGTAGATGCCTCCTATGGTAAATCAAGACGAGGCAACATGATTATGGTAGTGCCAAATTGGCCTACTAAACCAGGGCTTCCATTGTAAATATGTCTGCTGAAAGAAGCTCGTATAATTGCTCTAAGACACGAGCAGTGGCAAGTTCAGCCTATTTCTCGTGCATCTATCACTGCATGGTGGTATGGAAGTTTTGTAAAGAGACACATGTGAGCTACTTTTAAACAAAAGTAGAAGAGGTTTGTGGTGTCTTTCAGTTTGGGGTTAAGAGAAGCCACTATGTTATACCTCAATTGACACTGCTCGTGCTGCTTTGTTGTTGTATCTAGGACTATATGTGGGACAATAAATGATTGGTTATTCACCCACTGTTGACTAAGGTTATGGATGGGTCTTTTATATGAACACCCTAAAGCCTAGATACAAAGTAGTGTGGAATATGTAACAGTATAAATTATTATGCAGATTATCATCAACTGTATCCCCAATGATGAAGTAGTACCTTTTAAGTTAGTTATGCTAATGACAACTGATTTCAGCACAATGAGCACAGTCTTTACACAATCTCCGTCTGGATCTCTCGGTCATATCTGACATAAGGGTAGCTTTTTATGGGAATTAACTCATAAAGCAAATCGGGCATGGTTGGGTTCATGTTGCAGTTGACAGCATACCCACCAGACTGGAGATTGGGGGTGTTTTGTAAAAAGGTACACTGAGGTTACTAAGTGCTTATGAGATGAAGGATAGTTTCTTCATAATTATTTAATAGTTTCACAAGAGATTGTTGGTGCAGACTATTTCAAGATGGATAGAGTGTAAGCAACTAAAAGCGGGAGTGAATTCAAATAATTTCAAGTCTCACTCTACCAGGGGGGCTGGCTCTTGCAGCCAATAGAATGGATTTTCCCCTTTGATCATCTTTTTGCAACAGCAGGAGGCTCAGATAAGCGCACTTACAGAAGTTATAAATTTCGTTGAACATGTCTGGATGGTTGCAGATAGAATTCTGAACAGTGTTGCATGAGCTATTGTCTAACCCAAAGGCAATTGGGACTGAGTCTGATTAAGGGAAATGTACATGTATGTATATTTAGCATCATGTTGTTAATAGCCCATGTCTTTTCTACCATTTATTGTTTATCTGTTTAGCGTTTTCACATATAGATTGGTTTACTGCATGAAACCACGGAGCTTTGAAGGCTTCACGTAGTCTCATCACGAGACTTCTATATAAAATAGAAAGATTAATTAACGAGAACTTACCGTTTTATAATTATTTTATGAGAAGTTGGAGTGAGAGACTACGTGCCCTCCACTCCCAACCCTGAATCTCATAAAGATTTTCGCAGTGGAGCAGACAAAATGTGTAGGAAGGAACTGCAGATGCTGGTTTAAACTGAAGACAGACACAAAAAGCTGCAGTGACTCAGTGGGACAGACAGCATCTCTGCAGAGAATTTCTATGCTACCAAACAAATGAGGCAAAGACGCTGATTCTGGAGAACTCCAAAGATCACATGTGAGTCGTTATCCACGCATCATTGATAACAATCACAGGAATCCCCTTTGATAGCCCTCCAGCAGTTGTGTTTACTTTGCCTGTCTCTCAGTAAAAGCCTTTGAGGAATCCTGCGCTGTCCTCTATTCTGACAGATACATTGATAGCAGTCACGTTCTCTGGTACAATGGTGTCTGGGGTCTTATTTGACCATGCTTCCGTTTTCCAAAGAGGGACCAAATGGCCCGACTGTCCTCATCACCTGAGTGTTCTTGTCCATACACTATAATGCTACCTGATCCTGGCGTTCCCAGTAGTGGAAACGTGCCCTAATGTTTTTATGGTTGATTAAAGTCATTGCGAATCTGCTCATACCAGGTCTGGCCAAAAATTAATTATATTTAACCGGGTAGGTTTCTGATCTGAGCAACAAATCAAAGATAAAATTGTATTGGTTAAAGGACCCAATGCCTCATCTAACTGCTTAATATGTGTAAAATAACTGTTTGTCCAGGTATTGGGGGTGAAATGGTGTCTCCTCAAACAGAACCACAATAGAAGCATTATCTGTGTCTTGTCAGATGAAGTAGCAAGAACAGCATTGTCTACGAGACAAGGTTCTAACACTTGGCAATATACTCCAATTTGACACCTGTAAATCTAAAATGGAAGTGGGGTCATTACTGGTTTGTATAAGCCTCTTGCATGGCCTAGTATCAAAAGAGGAACCAAACTCAGAATTTAGGAAGTCTAAGACCTCCATCCTGAATCTGGGTTGTTAAACTCTGTTATTGACGCAACGAAGATATACATGCAAACCCTCATTATAACGGACCATGGAGGAGGGGAGAGGGAAATTGTGTGATTATTGCTGATTGTCCGCTGTAACCAAGTAAGTAATTATAATTGTATAATTAGTAGAGGGAAAACAATTAGTTGCAGATGAACAAATTCATCAGGAAGGCTGCCTCCATCCTGGGGACGGAGTTGGATGCATGGGAGGTGGTCTTGGAGAGGAGTATGCTGTGGAGCATCTTGGACAAAACAGCTCACCCCCTCCGTGACACGCCAGTCAACCTGAGGAGTACCTTCAGCAACAGACTGGTTCCGGCAAGATGCCGTACAGAACATCACAGGAGATCCTTCTTCCCTTTGGCTGTCAAACTGTACAACTCCTCCCCCTTCTGGCCAGGATTAGACTGACTCCCCCCTCCATCCTAAATCTTTGCACATCCTCAGTCCTTTCCACTTTAATTTCATGTATCTTGTGTTTTATGGCTGTTAGCAGATCAATTTCTCTCTTGGAATAAATAAAGTTCAATTGTATCGACAAACACAAAAGTACCAAATGCTGGAGTAACATGGACCCTGACGACGGGGGGCCTGGATTTTCTTGTCACTGTAAATAAAATATCTCATGCGAGTTCACCTGTGACTGCAGTCGTTGCTGAACCTGGTGTCAACCCCCAAATCATTTGTAATGACACCAAATCATTACCCGCAGTTTTATTACAACAATTTGTTTTGGGAACCTTCGGATTCTTTGTATCTCATAGGGCATGTCATCAGTACACACCAGGGCAGTAAACAACTTGTTACTATTTGATAAAAAAAACTATAACTCTCCCTCATTAAAAACATAATACAATGCTCATAAATATATTGTGATGGTATTGAACGTACCCTTCCAGAGTCCTAAGCTTAAATAAAGACGTTAAGCACCAGCTGTTAAAGGCTATACGTTTGTGGCATCGGGGGTTGACACCGGGTTCAGCAACGACTGCATTCACAGGTGAACTCGCATGAGATATTTTATTTACAGTGACAAGAAAATCCAGGCCCCCCGTCGTCAGGGTCCATGTGAGCTGGCAGTGGCAATCACCGGCATGTCCTGGCAGCTCAGTCCTGGTCTCGGATGAGGCGTGGCGATCCCCTGCAGTTCACCAGTACTGGTAGCTGGTGGACTTAGGCTGATCCTGGCAGCTCAGTCTTTCCCTTTGTGTGTGTGTGTGTGTGGGTGGGTGCAGCTCCTCTTTGCCTAAGGGCTGGAAGAAGCTGCCGTTACAGGCTTGCCCCAGCCACTCAGTTTTAGCCTCAGTACAGTTAGCAATATTACAACATTTTGAGATTTAAAAAATCAAGTCTGCAATTTTATCTGAAGTCCCATCAGATAAAGCATACAAAGAAGTTTAATTTGACACCTAATTCACTTTCATATCTTCTGTATAAAAAAAGTTATGGCCATTTTCATACTAGGAAATTAGCATCTTGTTCCCTATTGCTTTTCCATAGAATTAACACAAAAGTTGTGATCGAGGACAGTCAAAAGCCCATAACTTTCTTAAAAATTAAGAGAACTGAAAGACATGTTCAGTTATTATAGATGGAAGCATTCCGAAACTAATATGAAACAATCTTACTTGGATGACCTGAAATTAAAGCATACAATTAGTTAGTTACCCAATTGTAGCTAATTACAAAATTCAATTACTAGATCTAAATATCTATCCATTTCTTAAGAAAATATTAACATAATTTTTAAACCCTAAGCGTCCAAATAACATTCACACAAGAATTCACAATATGACATGATTTTTAAATCTCATTGTTACGAGTTTATAGGCCAAATTGAAGGAATTTAGTGTTTAATGCCCATAAATGAATGGGCATTTTAAACAGCTTGCGAGTGGGTTTTTCTGGAATGCGATGTATTGGAACGTTGCAGTTGCGGTGAATTTAAACCCAATATTGGCAGGAAAAACACTGCCGGTTCTTATGGGGAATAAATCACCATTTCGCAACATGAAATATTGATTAAAATCGTCTTATTGATGGAAGTCGCCTAAACAAGCAGGTTTATATGAAAAAATAAACAGCTTTCAATTACCTGTCCCCAACATAAAATCGGACCCGTTGTCGGCGTTCACGGCATTAGGAGCTATTTTGTATTTTACTTTAGTGCTGAAATAGTCGGGCGATAAAAAAAAATTAATCCCGCCCCCCCCCCTCCCCCCCCTCCACCCCCCCCCCTTAAAGGCGCATTACCAAACCCAGTCGTGCACACGGCCAGCGGCAGAACTGCAGCGCCGCTGAAGGTAAGTTTTGTAACATACCTAAGTACAGGTGCTGACTGTCTAAGGCTACTTTCCAGCAGTGCAGTCCTTGACCACACATTGGCGGTCTCAGCGTTTGTGCCACCAGTGCCTCAGCCTTCCTTGACCCTGCGCAAATACCACGGGGAACACAGCTAGCAGTCGATCGGCCCTTCTTCAGACTCTCTCCAGCATTTTGTGGCTATCTTGGGGCAATGGGGTCTGATGTCAGCAAATTGGACCCCCAGGGAGGAAGGGTGTTCCAATGGGGGAAAGAGGAGGGCACGGGAGCCTTTGGCCTTGAGGATTTGGCCTCTTCTGGCACTGTCTGCCAATGATGGGGATCAGAGCACATCTCGGGGGAAGGAGGAGGTCCTGTGTTAGATCCTCACTGTCGGAGGATTATATTTATCAGCCTAATATTAGACTAATTTACTTTACAGCCTTTCTTTCTTTTAAATCTCAATTAAAACTTTACAGAGGCCATCTGGTTTTTAGAAAGCAAAAAAAGTAAAAAAATTCTATATTTTTTATAATCTCTTTTTTTTTTGCTCTTCCAAGGACTTTTTGTTAAGCTGATGTCATCCTGTGAGTGATTCAGGCAGGGGAATAATGATTAAAACCTGAAACTTACCAGTTCGAATTTTGATCGTTTATTTATGAGGAGTAACGATGAGGGATTACGTGAAGAAGCCCCGCGTGGGCGCTTGATCAGCATACTTCAATGGCCTTGTTTTGATCAGCGCGCATGAAAAGCACAGAACATATAGCCGAGTAATGTTTGGTTTGTGTGATAAGTAAAGGCTCAACATAGATTTAGAACTACCAGATATCGATTAATTTATTAAAGAGGGTCGGGAGTGGAAGGCACGTAATCCCTCATCGTTACTCCTCATAAAATAACGGAAGCGCGACGATCAACGCTACGAACTCGAACTGCATAATACGTAGATGTTTAATTTACAACTTACGTTCGGACTCCATTGACCAACCCTCACCATAACCCCCCAACTCCAAACACCACACACCAACCTTCTTACGTAAACCCCACACTTTACGTGAGAACCCCACCCACTACCCCACAATCCACCAAAACCAACCAAGCACCACCACACCACCACAGACAACCACCAAACCCCCCCCCCCCCTCCCCCCTACACGCCCCCCCCCCCCCCCCCCCCCTCCCCCCAGCACCCAAACCCGCCTCCCCCCACCCCACCCCCCCCCAACCCAACCCCCCACCCCCCCAGCCCCAAACCCCCTGTCACGAACCCAAACACCCCCTGAAAGGGGTTGACTTGGTTCTATCCCTACCCCCCAGCGAAGCCAGGGGTCTTCGGCTCGGAGATGGTGGTATAGTGTTTTTAATGTCGCGGGTGTAGAAAAAAAAACAAACTGAGGTGCACTGGGACGTTAGCCACCAACTATTCCATACACAACGTCAGACTCAAGAGACACCACAGTCCAAATTTTATAAAAATAACACATAAAAAAAAATTTTTTCCCAACAAAAAAAAAAATTGTCCCCTCAGTTTATGTGTTTAATTTTTTTACCATTATAAAAGAAAACACAACACCCCCTCCCAAAGTCCCAAACAAAAGCCCTTTCCATTGAAACCCCCCCCGCAAATTTTATCACCAAAATACCCCCCCCCCTCCACCCAATTGATCCCACACAGCACGGCAATATAATTACTGAGCGGCTCCCACCCCACATAGTATAAAACAAAGCAACCCATTACAGAGAACCCCCCGCCCAACACTCTGTGTCCAAATCCTGCCCCCCCCCCCCACCATATTTGTTCCTTGTAACTTTAATCCAACACAAAATTTATTTTACACCCTCCTGCGGCCTGGGTTTGTGGGGGGGGGGGGGGGGGGGGTTCGGGGGGGGGGGGGGGGGGGGTGCTGAGGGGTAGTGGTGGGGGGCGCCACATCCAGTTAAATGTGCCATTCATGTGAATGTATCTACCTCCTTAATGGAGTGATTTTTTTCCACATCTCAATGTCAAGAGGTAGATTAGTTACATACCTTTTTCCACTGATGGGGTCACAAAGAACTGAAGGAACATTAAACTAAGGATGTTTTATAACCATCGCTCTGTCTGAGAATAAATTATCTAGACAACCATCAGTGACACACACGCGCAGGGATTTTACTGATACTTAACGAGTTGTTTTTGTGTGTGGGGAGGGGAGAATGGTAGTGTTAGGGGGGGTTTGTAGTGCTGTGGGGGGGCGGCGCTCGGGTTGAGATACCACCACAGAGATTTTCTAGGGTGGAGAGTCTTACGTTTCCTACTTTAACATATTGAGTAAACGTGGGGGGTTACCACACAAAGGTTGACCCTAGGTTTCACACAATTTTTGCCGACAGGATATAATGGGGCCATAAATTTTTCCGGGTTCCATCTTCTTGGTCTGCTGGGGGTAGTGTTTGGTAAACTTCATAAAGGCGGCGGGGCATATAAGATAATCAGGAGTAATCTGTAGCCACATGCGATGTAAATTACATAACGAGAAACGGCGGTTGTGCGAGGGTGCACATTTGCAATGTTTTGCACTCTTATGCTGATACTATAAAGATTCATGAGCATATTACTCTTTCTATCAATGTTAATTTTTGAATCGAAGATGTATAATTGATCGACACACAGGGACGAGAGTTGGAGTTATCTCTACTCCATTTGCCTACGAAGGTCAGTGCGGCGGACATGAGATCTCCCTGTGTAACTTTCTGTATTTCAACTTGGACATAGTATTTATATATATGATTATATATAAATATATATATATATATATATAATTTTCTGTCCCAAAGCTGAAATCATAAATGCATATATATCCCTTTTTCATATCGGGATATTACGAAGAGCCCGATAAATTCTTGGTCAGCAATTTGTCCTAAATAGGACGATAAACACTATGAGCCCTATTTATTGGCTCTATCACTTAGACGTGCGGAGAAAAAAATGCAATCCACAATGGAACTCCCATATATCTAATATGATAAAATAACTTTTACTGTTTCTGCAAAAAGACTTCCAAAAATCTTATAAACAAAATATTGTTTTTTTAAACTATTTTTCCGAATAGGGGGGGGTGCAGGGTATAACAATTCCTTTTGTACGTAGTAGATGTTGATTATTGTTAAATTGTTATATTAGTTAAAACATTCATAGACCTCTTTGACCGTCAAAACTGTTATAAAATGGTCATGGTCAAACCTGCAGATAACCAAATTCATATCTTCATGCCATGGATGAATTTGTACAACAATAAATTACTGCAACTAAGGAGTCATCACATAACTGGTTCAAACATCACTCCTCACAATTAACGAGAACCATGACAGTCCTGGGTTTGGGTTTTTTTGGGCAACCAAAAGCGCCCCTGAGTGTCCTGCTACATTTTCATCAGCCGTTGACACTGCCCTATCAGCGCTCTACAAGGGGGGGTTGAATGAGGAAATAAAAGGGGGTCGAACATAACTTTCTCATGTAATTTAGCGAAATGCATCCAGGGGGTCGCGCCACCTGCTCTCAGTCTTCTTTCCATGGAGAAACAGGTTTTTGTTTGAGAAATGGTGATTTAATCTGGATACAAACAGATTAATGGTAAAGTAATCCATTGGGATTACTGACAGAATTGAAGGAGAAGGGGTTATTTTTCCCCTGATTGGTTGTCTGCGACATAAATCTTTGTCTCTTCCTTAGAGAGATAAACAGCTGAACTAAAACATTTTTAGAATACGCCACATCTGGGTTACCCAGATAAATCACTTGATTATGAATCTTACTGGATGAGGGCCCATGTGATTGAGTTGGAAGAGCGAACGGATATGCCACAGCCGTGGTATGTACACCTGATTGGAACATGCACACTTTCATAGTAGACAAATCACATAAACAATAATAGGCATTTAATCCATAAAAAGCTCCTGATACTCCAATAATTAATACAAATGTTTGGAGAAAAAGTTTCTTAGTACAATCCATTTGCAATTCCCTGGTGTTATTGTCCATAGTCCCCTAAACAAGGGAGTATCAAATATTAACTTGATAAGAATAGATATTATATTTATCTTAGCCCAAATAATCACAGATGCTATCCATCATCCGATAATACTTGCTTCAGCAAAGCTTATATATTTAAAGCAGCTTGTAGAACCTTTTCTAAACACCACTTTAATTCTGATAACGTACCCTTTGGTAATTGCATAGGCCTGTCAAAAGGCCTGCATACTCTTATAATGCTTGTGTTTTCCCTTTTTTGGAGCTTTTTTACTCTTTTACCTAAGCTCCTTCTCTGATGGAGGGACACAGTTTGTCAACAAAGCAATGAGACATATTTGTATCTCGGAAAACATTTTCCCCCCTCATATGGTGCTGAATTACACCTAAACCAAGAATAGTAATTTAGGAATGTTTATGAATGCCTAAAACATAGTGTTTATTGGATGGGTCAGGACCCTTGCCTCTCAACAGGCTTGTAATTGCTGCACTAATTTGCAGCTGACTCCTGATCAACCTTCCAATTTAAAATGTGATCAAGATAAACCATGACCATGTCCTCATTGGTGCAAGCGCTGATCTTCTTATCAGTGCAATTGTTGTTCCAATAATTATGTGAACAGCCTAGAATTGAGTTTAATCCATTAAACAATGTCTTAACTTCCACAGCTGACCCATTCTAATTAATTTCAAGCACCTGTAAATATGATAATAAATTGGTACTAAATACCAATCCTTCGAGTCTTATAGTAATGATTAACAATTTGTTAATAACAACTGTTTTTCAACGTTGAAGATGTCCATTTTTATAAAATGTTTTTACAATGTAAAAGTGTATTTAAAATGATGTCTTGTATGGCTTTACCACCACATCTTTTTCCCTGGGGAAATTTATGATACAATTTACAACCTCTTCTTTATTGGAGATATTTTGGGTGCAACCTAAAATCATTTTTTAGGTTTTCCTATACAGGTGAATCAATTCTTCTACAAATTTTTTTGTAGATCCTTTACACATTAAAATAAATCAATCTTTGTTATGCCATTATCATTGATCATAACACACCTGTAATCTCCCACAATTGGAGATTTCATCAACTTCTTCTGTAACAAGTTTTTGCAACCTCTTCAAATGTACAATTGCCTTCTCTCCCCAATCATATGGGTTCACATAAGGCTGTGTTGGATAAATATTTATTTATCATACTCCTGCCTTTGTTTTGATCCATTATCAAATCTTTACATTGGATCATAATTTGCCAAAGTTTAATGACCAATAGTCTTTCCTTTGTAATCAATGTCTTTGATTTATCCTGAGGCAGGTTTACTCCATAATAATCAGGAGTTTAACATAACTTGATCTGTTTTGACCTGCAAATCTAAAGTGCAAAATTGGTCCCAATAACAATTACATATATATATGTAATATGTAATATGTAATATGTAATATGTAATATTATATATATATATATATATATATATATATATATATATATATATATATATATATATATTTATATCATTGAGCTCCACAAACTAATGGCAATTTGTCTTTTTATTTAAAATGTTTTGGTTATTGCGCAATGTTTTATTTGTTTTACATAAGTAGTGATGCCACGCACCAGCTTGAAATACTTTGAAATCGTATTTCCTTATGTCTCCATATAATTGAGACATGGGTACCATAATCTGTGGTGGGTACTTTATGACCAGCCACCACTTATCAATGCATCTTTAGGGTCAGTTGTTTCATATTCTTTTACTGCCCTGGTTACTCCTGAGTTTTTCCTCAAGGAGACTACCTCCAAAACAATCCGAGGTAGATATTCCCACATTGATAAATTCCACCATATATATTAATATATGGAAACCCCTCAGGGTCTGTTTTTGGGAATATTCTGGGACTTTTTAAACCCTTTGGTTGAATTTTTAATTTTTGGAGTCTTTCTCCATTAATTTTAAGCCATAAAGCTTTTTTGTCTGGAGGCCTTTTTATTAGAACTTTTAAATCATGGCCTCTCTGACTTTTTAAAATTTTTTCCTCCCCACTGAGTTTTTGGAGTTTAAACTCCGTTTTTCCACCCGGAGTATTTATTTTCCTTTTTAACTTTTAAACTCTGTTTTTTCCCCCGGAGTATTTTCTTTTCTTTTTAACTTCTAAACTTCGTTTTTCCTCATAGCCAAAAGTTTGTGGAGCAATTAAAGTCTCCCTAACGGTAATTTTAACGGCCACCGGTATCGGAACCGGCTCCGCACTAATCTGCCATCCCGATCGCTGAGTTTTCCCCTGGGCGCTTTTTTAAACTCCGTTTTTTCCACCCGGAGTATTTTCTTTTCATTTTAACTTTTATTTTATTTTTTGCTTTTAAATTCCATTTCTTTTTAACTCCTGGTGGCTCTATACACCAGCCACGGAGTTTGGATATGCCCTGTAAGTAATTCAACTGTACTTACCTGCGGGCCCGTACCTACCGCTGTAGAGGAGCTGCCTCTGCAGCTCTTGTTCTGCCGTCAGCGTCGGCGTAATTCCGATCAAGCGCCAGGCGGGGCTTCTTCCCGTAGTCACTCACGTGACTCCGAAGTAAAATAGAAGTTTGGAAACTCATCTCCAAATTCAGGAACAGTTACATAATAGACAGGGTCTATTACAAACCCATTGACTTTCACAACTATCTCGACTACAATTCTTGCCACCCTGCTTTCTGCAAAGACTTTATCCCCTACTCTCAATTCCGTCTATGCCGCATCTGCGCTCAAGATGGGGTGTTCTATAGTAGAACACCCAAAATGACCTTTCTTTGGGGAACGGGTGTTCCCCTCTCCCATCATAGATAAGGCCCTCACTCATGTATCCTTGGTACAACGGCGCTCTGCCCTTTCTTCCCCTTCCCCAGGTCGCCACAGTGAGAGTCCCCCCCCCAGTCCTTGCCTTCCACCCAATCAGCTGTCGCATATATAAATTTCCGCCACCTTCAAAGGGATCCCATCACTGCCTACATTTTCTCATCTGCACCCCTTTCTGCCTTCCGCAGAGACCGTCCCCCCTGCAACTCCCTGGTTAACTCATCCCTTCTCACCCTAACCACCCTCTCCCCAGGTACCTTCCCCTGCAACCGCAGAAGATGCAACACCTGTCACTGTACCTCCATCGACTCAGTGCAGGAACTCCGACAGCCCTTTCACGTTAGGCAGAAGTTCCCTTGCACCTCCTCCAACTTCATCGATTGTCACTGTACCTCCATCGACTCACTGCAGGGACTCCAACAGTCCTTTCAGGTTAGGCAGAGGTTCCCTTGCACCTCCTCCAACTTCATCGACTGTATCCGTTGTTCAAGATGTGGACTCTTGTACATCGGCGAGACCAAATGCAGATTGGGCAATCGTTTTGCGGAACACCTTCGTTCAGCCCGCCTTTCATCATTAGTTTTTTTGCATATCTTTCATTCATGGTTCTTTATCTTTCAACATCACCGTCAAAATGTCTCATTTCCCTTATCTCTAACCAATCTGAATAAGAGTCTGGACCCAAAACATCACCCATTCCTTCTCTCTAGAGATGATGCCTGTTCTGCCTTTTGTGTCTATTTAAAGTTTCTTCCCAACTGTTCTCAGGCAACTGAACGGCCCTCTTGTCAGTTAGAGTGCGGTTATGACCTCATATCTACCTCATTGGAGACCATTGAACTATCTTTAATCAGACTTTATTAGACTTCAATGTTATATCTTTGCACTAAATGTTGTATATTTTATCTATACACTGTGGACAGCTTGGTTGTATTTCAATATAGTCTTAACTTGGACTGGATAGCATGCAAACAAAAGCTTTTCACTGTACCGTGGTACATGTTTCAACAATAAACTAAAGATTGCTTTCCACACCAGCCATATTTGTTGCCAGAGGCCCCTAATGCCCACTGGGGCACATTATTTACCCAGTAACATGCTAGCCTGGGTACAGGTGCTTTGCTGGGAGACAACCCACGGGGATTTGACTTAATGTTTGCCTGTTTGATCCTGGAGCCCAGCAAACTGTTAAGAGTTGCACAGCTGGCTTTACAACCCAGGAGAAAGTGAGTGGAGGTGGGACTACACAGTTGTGAGGTACAGTTCACCTTGACTAACAATGATAATCAGCACCCTGTTTGATAGGGGAGATCTGGTATTGTTATCATACGCACTTAACAATCCCTGATTAGCACCAATGTCTACATTTAAACTACCTTCATCCATTACATTATCTAGAGACTGACTTAATTTACGAAAGCAGACCTCAAATGCCACATTCTGCCTAATTGTGTATGCTTTCAACCCTTATGGGAGACCTGTTTAATAGTTTAGCAGCCAAGTCCATTGGCAATTACGAATGTTAGTGCTGCTCTCACCAACAAATGTCAATTTCAGTTGAAGAAACCTGTTAAACCTCATTATCGATTCAGAAAGACACAAGTATTTTTTTCTTTCTGACACCACCCCCCCCCCCCCCCCCCCCCCCCCCCCCCCACCATCATGGGATCATATTAGGGTGTAGCATTAATAATAAGCTGTGGATTGTAAAGATCAATAAAAAACACCTGTTATATGATCTGGCACCGTCAAAGTTACAAAATATAAACGAGCCGCCACATATACGTAGCTGAGCCTATATAGATCTGAGCTAAGATCATGATATCCATCCTAATAAGCTCACTAAGGCCAAACTCTCTGTCTTTGTCTCTGTCTTTATTAAAAACATCAAACTCAGATTGTATTTACAAATATCATCGTTATTACTTAAACACAAACCAAGATTTAAAAGTCTCCAAAATCACTCAGTCTAATGGACAGCCCACATCTACTTGGCTGTTCATCAGCTGCCTGCCAAGGTTTTTCCTATAGTTGTAGAGTTTCTTGAATCCCCAAAGATTCATCCTTCTACCCCTAATACTTATTTCCTGGCCAGAATTGATGACTCTCCTTCCCCCGCTCCTCCCACACCCCCACCTTTGTGTCACCATTACTCCTGCTATGCCTGTGTTATTATGCTACCCAGGCCCATTTGTGGATTAAATTCGGAACACCATAGTCCTCTCCGGTCCAGAACCATCCCCAGCTTTGTCAGTGATGTTCATCTGTTTACCAGCAAACAATGGCATAGCTCTTAAACATTAAACAGTACAGCTTAAGAATGAGCCCATAATGTTTGTGTCGAATATGATGCCAAGTTGAACTGATCTTATCTGCCGTCACATGATCCATATCTCTCCATTCACTGCACTTCCATGTACCTATCTAAAAGCCTCTCAAATACCACTATTGTATATGCCTCCACCACCACCTTGGCAGTGCGTTCCAGGCCCCTGCTATCTGTGTAAAAAAACGCCCCGCACATCTCCATTAAACTTTCCCCCTCTCACCTGATAGCTATGCCCTCTAGTGTTGGGGATAAAAGGTTCTGACAATCTACCCCTATCTATGCCTCATAATTTTACGTACTTCTATCTAGTCTCCCCTCAACCTCTGAATTGTTAGTCACTTATTGAGCTTTTACTGTTGAGACACAGATGGGTGTAATTGAAGAAAAAAACAGACGCTGGAATTCAACAGTATAAAATACAAGAAACACTCAGCAGGTCAGGCAGTGTCTGTGGAAAGAAACCGCACCATGGGTTAACTACTCTTTTTGAGACTGGGAAAAGTGAGAAAACCTTCTCTTAAGTTGCAAAGAGAATAAGGCAGTGAACAAAGGGTATGTCTGTGATGGGGTGAGTCCAAGGTTGTCCAGCTAACATGATTCCTTTCAGCTTTTATCTGGCTTTTAATCATTTGAAGGAAAAAAGAACACAAAAACATGCAAGAAACACATATTAATTTTTTTTTTTTGATTTTATATTATTTCTTATTAATATGTATTTACTTCTAATAAAAATATTTTACAAAAAAAAAATATTTTACAAAAAAACCCCCCAAAACATGCAAGAAACAGGGATATTGAGCTCAGAGTTGCTGGAAATCTGAAACAGGTGAAACACAAAACATCCAGCAGGTCAGGCAATACCATGGAGTGAGAAAACTGTGTTAACTGTTGGAGGTGGGGACTGCATCATAACAGGGACAACTCTGGTGCAACAGAAAAAGGCTGCTACTTGCAATTGGTAAAATCAATGTACTCAATATTGAGTCCTGAAGACCAGAGGAAAATCAGATATTTCCTCATTCTCATACTGGGCATCGTTGGATCAAATTAGAGAGCCAAGAACAGAGGTCAGGAAAGGATAGGATGGAGAATTGAAGTGACAGACAAACAGAAGCTCAGGGTTGCCCTCCCAAACTAAAAATAAGTGCCTTTGGTTTGAGGAATATGGATATCTGAAGGGAAACCCACAGTAAGGAAAAAGGGAGACATCTCAGAGGCACCTGTGTAGAAAATTATCATCAGCAGAGATACTAGGGTGACAGACACTGTGGAATTGATTGCTTACAAAAAGGGTGGGTGAAATTGAATTAATCATTAGTTTATTGTCAAGTATACCGAGGTCCGGTGAAAAGCTTCTGTTGCTAACCAGTCTGGGGAAAGACAATACATGATTACAATTGAACAATCCACAGTGTACAGATGTTGGGGTGAGTGACAGTGTCTATGAAATGGAAATCTGTCTCATGAGCTGGAGATACAGAAATCAAGAAAGGGAAGGTAAGATTCAGACATGGGCAATGTGGATGTGAAAGCAGGGTGTAAAGGGGTTGAATTTTGGAGTTTTGAAGTTGTACGAGTGCAGGAGGCAGCATACACAGTCATCAGTGTAGCAGACGGGAGGGGTGGACTAAAATGAGGACTGAATTGAGTGAAGAGCCCTTGGGCCATCCTGGTGCAGGATGGAGATGTAGAGGGACTGGAATTCAATGGCAATGGAGGGCTGATTGAGACCAGGTCATTATAAAGTGGTGGCGAGGAAGAGAGATGTCATTGAAGAGACTGGATAAGGGCAAAATGAACAGAATACAATTAGAAAGAAACAGGTTCTAAAAGGCAACGGCAGACTATAAATGGAACAATCCTGCTTATAGACCTTAGGGTAGAGGCAGGTGGTTCTGAAGGAAAGTTCTAATGATATGAGATGGGTGGGAGGCAATGGCCCAGCATCTAAACTAAGTAAAGGGATGGTGTCTGAGAGCTGATGTTCAGCTTCTGTAATGATGAGGTAATTTCGCCAAACAACAGCACAGGTTTGTCCTTGCACCAGGTTTGATGACGATGCGCAGGTTGGTCCTGAAAAGAGTGCCGCTAGGTTGGGGATGGGGCTCATTAGAATGAGTGAAGACAGTAGAAAACCTGAGATGGTCAACGTTGATAGCACCAAATAGATCATAACTTGCAAATCATCATGTGTGGGGACCTAGTATGCTGAGATTGGAGGGTTATTTCTCAGCATCATGTCAAGTATGGGAAAGGTGTGTGGACAAGTGGAGTGGACCAAGGCATTTACCTATCCATCAGATATATCCATTTATAGTCACACCAATACCTGTTAATTGCCAATCAACGTCATCATCATCTTTGTCTCTAATTAGTTAGTGTTTTTGGACATTTGGAGGGACTCTCATCACAACTCACTCTGCCTGCTTGTATCAGTTGAATAAAGGCTTGTTACATCTGTACCTCCACATTCTTGAGCGTATTTGATGCAGCAATTGAGAGTTTGGCTTTCATCCCAACACTACCTTTTGAATGATGAATTAAACTGACCCAAAATATGCTGAAGACATATATTTTTGAACTTAAATCATAATTTTGACTGGTGTGATTTTTAATCTAATGTCTTTTTGTAACTAATGTCTAACATACAACATACTATACATCAATGTATCAGAAATTGATCACATCCCCCCACCCCGCGGCAATTGACGTGGTTGCTCTTACGAAGGTCAATCTCCCTCACACCGCGGGGGTCGCTCCCTCCCGACAGAGACTCTCTGGCACAGCTGCCGGTGGAGACGCTGGGGGTAAACTGGGGGCGCCTGCACTGACGCATCCTCGCAGCCGCTGCTCGGCGTTGGGTCCCTCGAGCAGCAGCTGCGAGGATGCATGGGTCTGCTTTTTGAGGGGGTGGAGGTGAGTGGTGCACATCTCGCACGCTTCCCCCTGCTCCTGCCCCTGGCCTTTCCTGCCCCAGGCCTTGCCCCGGCCCCAGGCCTTGCCCCGGCCTCTGGCCTTTCCTACCCCAGGCCTTGCCCCGGCCCCTGGCCTTTCCTGCCCCAGGCCTTGCCCCGGCCCCTGGCCTTTCCTGCCCCAGGCCTTGCCCCGGCCTCTGGCCTTTCCTGCCTCAGGCCTTGCCCCGGCCCCTGGCCTTTCTTGCCCCAGGCCTTGCCCCGGCCCCTGGCCTCCAGGGGCAACTGTGCTCCCACATTCCTTCAGCCACGTCCGAAACAGAACTGCGACAGAAGCAAGACATCCTAATAGCAAGATGAAGAGGCTGACAGAGAGAGAGTGAGTAGAAAGTGCACGGCTATAACTTTTGCCAAATTTAGTAACAAGTAACTGTTGCTGATTAATACACTAATGGATATAAAGTGCTGGAATAACTCAGCAGGTCAGGCAGCATCCCTGAGAACATGGATAGGTGGCGTTTAGGGTCGGACCCTTCTTCAGGCTGGTTATGGGACAGGTAGAAGAAAGATGAAAGAGAGGAGAGGCTGGACAAAGCCTGGCAGGTAATAGGTTGATAAAGAAAAAATGCTGGAGTAACTCAGCGGGTCTCCAGTATCTCTGGAGAAAAGGAGTAGCTGATGTTTCGGGTCGAGACACTTCTTCAGACTGAGAGGCAGGGGAGAGGGAAACTAGAGATCTGAATGGGTACACAACAGATCAGAGAGAGCCAGCAACGATGACCAAGGAAAGATGGATCATACTATGGTCGATTCTTGGCTGTGGAAGAGGTGATAATAAAGGGATATGAACAGTGAAACTAGCAGGACACCTAGGGTGGGGTGGGACGGAGAAATAGGGAAAGCAGGGGTTACTTAGAGAGATTAGAGAAATCAAAATTCATACCTCTGGGTTGTAAGCTGCCCAAGCTGTCATTCCTCCAATATGCATGGACCTCACTCTAACAGTGGTGTGGGCCCAGGACAGAAAGATCTGAATGGGAAGGGAAGATAAAATGGTTAGCAAATGAGAGGTCGTCGGTGCCAGAACTGGCCATTTCGGCAGCAAGTCATCCATCTGCAATATTGGTTCAGATTCTCTCCCTCCATTAGTATGGCTGTCCTGCTGGGTGGTCACATGGCGCGGCATTTGGATTTCCACAAGTTCCTTTGTATCATCACAGCATTGTTCCATTTTTTGTTCTCTCCCTAATTACTACATTAAACTCATCGACTAGATCTCCTCTGCAACTTATCCACATGGCGACCCTGACCTTGCCCTATCAGAGATATTCCCCATGACCTATCCATTACTTCCTATCTTCTCTACAACTTGAAACTAGCTTTTTTCCACATCGGATGAAGGGATTTTGACCCAACCTTTGCTTTTCTCTCCAGAGGTGCTGTGTGACCTGCTGAATGTTTACTGCATTTTCTGTGTATGTTTCACTCCATGAAGCAATCCAGGCTCCCGCTGTGCATTGTGACAGCAGCCACCCTTTTTATAGTCAGTGCAAGAGTGTAAAGAATGCAATGGGAGCTCACTGAACCCTGAATGATAACCACTGGAATGTAACAAGAATGGGAAATGTGTGACATGCTGTATTTCCAGCAACATCTGCGTGGGGACAGACTTTTAATGTATCAGACCAAAGACGTTTCACAAGACAGCGATAGCCGAAAACTGCAGCCGCTGAAAATCTGAAATAAAAATAGAACATTTGAAATAGACATTAGGTCCAGTATTCAGTTTAATTTCAGATTTTGTGTATCTGTCAAGTTTTATTTTGCATTTTAAATACTTTGTGGTGTTCCATATAACTTTCATAAACCATTATTTTCATTCAATAATCAAGTTCAATCAATACTATTTTCCGTCAGCTGATCATGGTACATAGGTTCATATCATAGGAGCAGAATTAGGCCATTCAGCCAATCAAATCTACTCTGCTATTTATCATGACTGATCGATCTTTCCCTCTCAACCCCAATTCTCCTGTCTTCTTCCTGTAACCTTTGACACCTTTACTAATCAAGAACAAATTAATCTCGGCTTTAAAAATACCCATTGAATTGGCCTCCACAGCTATCCATGGCAATGAATTTCACAACTGACTATTCCTCCTCATCTTTCTAATGGTGCGCACTTTTATTCTGAGGCTGTGCCCTCGGGTCCTAGACCCTCTCATTAGAGGAAACATGTTTTCTGTATCCACTCTATCCAGGCCTTTCATATAATGCTACGAGGGTCCCTTCATCCTTCTAAACTCTAGCGAGTACAGGCCCAGTGCTGTCAAATGTTCATAGTACATTAACCCAATCATCCCTGAGATCATTGTCGTAAACCTCCTCTGGACCCTTTCCAGCACATTCCTTCTCAGATATGGGCCCCAAAACTGCTCACAATGCACCAAATGAGGTGTGACCTCCGCCTTATAAAGCCTCAGCATTACACCTCTGATTTTATATTCTTTTTTTTAATAATATTTTTATTAGAAGTAATCCATCATAACAACGGTATAACAACTTTTCAAATACACAACCAACTTATTTCAATAAGTATACGGATGTTACAAATAATTCTTATAAACTTCTATTTTTTAGAAAGTAGAAAGTAGAAAGTATTTTTTAGAAAGAAAATAATAGATTTTAATCAATAAGAATGGTGATTAAATAATAATTTTGATTATATAGGGAGAGAAAGAGAAGAGAAAAAAAAGAAAAAAAGAAAAAAAAAAGATTATAGTATATATTATTCATCTTAATAGTGAATAACACAATTTCAAATAACAATATCAATAGAGACATGCATACAAATTCAAAAAAAAAAAAAGATTATTTTCATCTAATCCTGCCGGGTACCCATTGAGTTGTGATGCCAAGAACAGCTACCCCTTCAAATATTCTGTATATGGAGACCATATCTGTTCAAAGAGTTCGTATTTGTCCATTAGGACAAATCTGATTCTTTCCAAATGCAATGTCTCCAACATTTTCACTGTCCACATTTTAATTGTGGGGGATAATGTTCCCATCCAAAATTTCAATATTAATTTTTTCCCTATTATCAAACAGTAATCCAAGAAATTTCTTTGGTTTACTGTTAATATTAGATTTGAATCCGGAACTCCTAATATTATTAATTTTGGATCTGGGTCCAGTTTAATTTTAAGAACTTCAGAGATAACTCTAAAGATTTCTGTCCAATAATAGTTGAGTTTTATACATGTTACAAAACTGATTTTATATTCTAGTCTTAAAATGAATGCTAACATTGCATTTGCCTTCCTTACCACCCATTCAACTTGCCAATTAGCCTTTTGGGAATCCTGCACCAGCATTCCCACTTCTCTTTGAACTCCGATTTCTGAGTCCTCTCTCCATTTAGAAAATAGTTTATACCTTTATTCCTACTATCAAAGTGCTACACTTTGCTACGCTTGATTCCATCTGCCACATCTATACCCACTTTCCCAACCTGCCCAAGTCCATCCGCAGACTCGCTGCTTCCTCTGCTCTAACTGCCCCTTCATATATCTTCGTATCAGCCGCAAACTTAACCGCAAAGCCATCAATTCCCTCATCCAAAGCATTAATATATAAAGTGTAAAGTAGCGGCCCCAGCACTGACCCCTGCGGAACACCATGGCCACTAGTGGCCAACCAGAAAAGGCCCATTGATTCCCACTCTTGGCCTTCTGTCATTCAACCAATCTTCTATCCATGCTACTATCTTCTCTCTAATATCATGGGCTCTCATTTTGTTCAGCACTTCTGAAAATCCAAATAAACACAATTCACTCATTCCCCTTTGTCCATCCTGCTATTTACTTCCAATGGCGATTATTGACTTTTGAAAAGATGAGATTGTTGTGCTGCTTCTGTTTTGATGGTTTCTCCATTCACCCAGCAGTGTTTTTGAAATGTCGACGTGAGACTTTACTTCACAATGAAATCGATTATCATTGTGATAAATGTCAGCACGTTGTAATTGTTAGCCATTTTACAACACTTAATTAAATCATTTATCTAGTAATCAAGGCACTAAACAAGTTACTTATTTTTACCTTTGTATTCTTAATAAATACATTTGTATCTTTGTGTGTAAACTTATGAACTAATATGTAACAATGTGTAACCTGTGTAACCTTGGCTTTAGTGGAAACATAATGGTGGCAGTAGACCTAGCTGAAGCAACAGTTTGAAATTTAAAGGTGGCGAGTGAAGGAGAGATATGAGGGGACATGTAAAGTTTAATAAGATTGAGCCAATGTCAGAGGTTAATGGTGGCGAGACAGAGGATATTAGAATTGAAGATAGATAGATGCGAAAGGAGTACAGCATGCCAGATAATGCAGCAGAGAAAGGGCTGAAAACTGTAATAAAAAGTGGCTTGTTTCTGTGGATCGGAGAGCAATTAGAGAACGGACAGGTGGTGTCATCTCTGAATGTTCCAGCCGATATTTGCAAATAAAGGCTTTCGTCTTCTAGAAGAATTCTCCATGTTTGCGTCATCTTATGCAAATTTGAGTCTTAAAACCACGACACCTTCTGATGAAAGAAAACTGGATCCAAGTACTGCACAGCACCATACCACTGCAGTCACTCCACTGGAGAAGTTACGGAAAATGTGTGAATACCTGTATAGATGTAATAACTATCCATGGAAGTGGTAGGCGGTTGGGTTGTCAAGACCCATAGACCAGATGGCTAGTGTTGAGAGAAAGGCTTGCAGTCTGAATGACAATGGGACAGAACATCCCAATCCAAGTGCTACATAGCTCAACACCACTCCAGGATCAATTCCCTGGAGAGAGGAGAAAACAAAGTAGTTGGGAGACTAGCCAACGATGCCCTCTCACCTCCATGCACGTAGCAGAGTGTCTGCCTGAGAAAGACACTTTGCCACTGGAGTACATTATTCCACAGCAGATTTCAGGCAAAGGAGAGAAGCCCAAGGACTGCTGTGGTTCAGGAAGCAAAGACACAGCTAGAAGCATGGTTTGAGGGTAATGGGAAGACCCAGTGGAACAGCCACTGAGATTACCAGGGTTGGCTGACTAGCACTGGGACCCAGCGGGGGGAATGGTGTATGTTATTACTGATTGTCCGGTATAACTGAGTAAGGGATTATAATTGTATGTCGTGTTGCTGGAATAACCCAGCAGGTCAGGCAGCATCTCTGGAGAGGCTGGAATCGAGGCAAATTGATGGCTGGCTGCCTGGGGAGAGGCGTGGATCGACGGAGTCAATGGTGGCTCCATAGTGCAGGTAAAGGTTGACGGGGTCGGCAGCTCAGCCTGGAAGTGCTGGGGTGTGGGTCGGCGGTGGTGTGGGCCAGGGGACTTTAGGCCTGCCTGCAATAACCAAACACTCATGTAAATCTGTTTCCTGTATTGCAAGAAAGGTTTTTTTGAATGGTAGAAAATTATACTGTGCACAGTAATAAAAGCATTTAACATTGCTTTCAGTTGTAATCATGTGAGGTGAAGAGGGTGAAAATTGTTACTTTAAACAAATGAACCCAGAGTTACAAAAAAGGACATAAAGCTGGAGTAACTCCACAGATTAGGTAGCATCTCTGGAGTACATGGATAGTGGATGTTTTAGGTTGGGGCCCTTCTTCAGACACCTAGTACAGTACGTGACAATAAAGTGTTCATTCATTTCCCCCCAGTGTTAATACAACCTGAGTCTGGTTCTACCCATCACCACCAGCCCCATGGCCCGAAATACAGCCTGAGTTGTGTTTTGGATTCTTCCCAAGTCAACAGTTCTTTGTGGGAAATACATTTTGCATAGGAGAGCAAACTGTAAGACTTTTCAGAGGCTGCCCTGAGGCAGACAGTGAAGGCAGGTAAACTGGTGAAATTAAATGTGCCCAACCTGACACATCAATGATTTCCCATCCAATTCTGTAATCTATATTACTAAAAGTCTGATCTTGACCACTTCCTGTTGTTCTGTATATTGATTTTAGAAAAAACGCTGCCACTTACAGCTGTGATATTTGGCCATCTTACTCCTCCGCTGTGCAGGACAAGAGGATTTTTCCCATGTATGAAAAATAAATGAGTTATTAGTGTTTAAAAAATGTTGAGATTCTCTCTCCTAAAGGCCATGCCCCTTCCGGAGGGACTATAAAACCTGGAAGTGTTGAGTGCCTCAATCAGTCTCTTCAAGATGGGGGAGCTAGAGGGTCATGTCTCTCAGTCTGTGCTGTGAATAACACTGACCACATGTCTACTAAACAGTGAGTGTGCTTTTACTGACCTTGAGTGCCCTTAATGTGGTTTGAAAATGAAAATGAGGTTAGTTTGATGTGAAGCACAATAAATAGCTGTTGGTAGTGGTTGGTTTGAAGTGAAGCACTGCAAAGGTTTGAAGTGAAGCACTGCAAATGGCTGTTGGTGGTGGTTGGTTTGAAGTGAAGCACTGCCAATGGCTGTTGGTGGTGGTTGGTTTGAAGTGAAACACTGCAAATGGGTGTTGGTGGTGGTTGGTTTGAAGTGATGCACAGCAAATGGCTGTTGGTGGTGGAAACTTGGCAACTCCTGTTTGCACTTTATATTGATTTTAGATAAAACGCAATCACTTACGGCACTGATTTTTGGCCAACTTACTCAGCCCCCCCTCCGCTCATCAGGTGCAGAGGATTCTTCCCATCAATGAAAAATAAAAATGTGATTAGTGTTTAAAAAATGTTTGAGAATCTCTCTCCTGTCAATCATGCCATGAAGGCCACGCCCCTTCCGGTGGGAGGGGAGGGATTATAAAACCTGGAAGTGTGGGTGTGGCTCAGTCTCTGCAAGATGGGGAGGGAGAGGTTACAACTGTCATTTTTTAATATAATACTTTTATTAGAAGCATTGTACAATAGTATAAACCGCAGCATATGACAAAATACATTTATTGTACATCATCCATTTTTAATTTAACAAAGAAGAAATAGAAAAAGAGAGAAAGAGCAAGAAAGAGAAAAGTGAAATAAATAGTGACTGTGTGAAACCCTGAACTAACAAATAGTGTAGTCAAAGACTGAATAAAAAAAAACTAAGAAGACAAAAACAAAAAATAATAATTTTAAAAAAGGGGGAAAAAAAGGGGGGACCATAACATGTTGATATACCTGCTTCATCTCTCACCACACCCATCACCCTGTCCATGAATCGGTTTAATTCCAAAATTGTGTTGCACCATACTATACTTGTAATGAATCAATGAAAGGAGACCATATCTTTAAAATTGCTCTGATTTTCCTGCTAAGATTAGTCTCATATCTTCAAGATGTAGTGTCTCAGACATGCTTGTAATCCACATTTTAAGAGTTGGGGTAGAAGCATTTTTCCAAAATTTAGGTATAGTTTTTTTTTGCCATTATCAGGCCATAATTGAGGAAACTTTGAAATATTGATAGCTCAGAGCAGACTCCTGTTATTCAAAAAATAATCAGTTATATATGGGGGTCCAGTTTTGTTTTTAATAATTTTGAGAAGATTTCAAATATTCCTTTGCAGAATGTATGAAGTTTTAGGCAAGAGGCAAAGGAGTGTGTTATAGTTGCTTCTTGAGATAGACATTTGTCACAGATAGATATATTTGGAGAAATGTTGTTCACTTTAGTTTTTGAGTAATATCGTCTGTGTAGTATTTTAAATTGGATTAGAATATGTCTTACATTAATCAAACAATTATGTATATATTGGAGATATTTTTCCCATCTGTGGTGATTTTTAGGCTTAATTCCTTTTCCCACTCTCTTCTAATTACATCTGACGATAGAATTTCTATATTTAGAAGGATATTGTACAAGTATGATATTAAATTATTTGACTGCTTTTCTATTCATACCTGCATCTAATATATCTGGCAACAGAGTTTGGTATTCGTGGGCATATGTTTTCAAATAATCTCGAATTTGAAGATATTTAAAATATTGATTTACCTTTCAGATTGTATTTCGACTGTAATTTCTGGAATAATAAGAGGTTTCCCATTTTGTACAAGTCTCCAACCTTTTTAATTCCTAGTCTTTTCCAATGATTAAACATTTTGTCTATAATAGATTATATAGCTATAATAGATTATTATTTGTCTATAATAGGTTATTAGCTATTGGAGAAAGAAGAGATAGATTTCTTAGTTTAAGAGTAAATTTTACTTGTCTCCAAATTCGTAAAGTACTATGAATAATTGGGTTTTTCTTGTATAGTGTGTTCTTCAACTTTATTGGGGAGAGAAGGATCGTGCCTATATTAAAAGGCAAGCAATCCTCTCTTTCCACTACTAGCCAATCTACCTGTTGACATGAATTATCTAACCAGTGAATTACATTTTTAATATTCGCTGCCCAATAATAGTACAAGAAATTGGGGAGCGCCAATCCGCAGATTTCTTTGGGTTTACATAGATGTCGTCTATGAATTTTATGTGATTTATAATCCCAAATAAAATTTGTAATCTGGGAATCAAGTTTAAAACAAAATGTAGGTAAGTATATCGGTATTGATTGAAATAGATATTGATTGAAATTTGTGGGAGGAAAATCATTTTAATGGCATTTATTCTGCCTATTAGAGACATTGGAAGTGTTTTCCAGAATTGAATAAGAGCATTTAATTTAGTAACTAAAGGCAGGCAGTTTGCCTTGAATAAAGAATTATATTTTATGGTTACTTGGATACCCAAGTATTTAAATGTTTCTGTAGCAGTTCTAAAAGGAAATTTTAAAAGGTGTGTCGACTCTTGGGGTTTTATCGCCATGATTTCACTTTTATTCCAGTTTATTCTATATCCTGAGAAAGAACCAAATTCCTCTATTAGATTTAATATATTTGGTATACTAACTTGAGAGTTTGTAATGTATAATAATACATCATCTGCATATAATGATATTTTATTATTGGAATGTTTAGTATTATAACCGTGAATATTTGGATGTATTCTTATACTTTACGCTAGGCGCTCTATCGCAAGGGCAAATAGCAGGGGTGCTAATGCCCATCCCTGTCTATTGCCCCTGGATAAGTGAAATTTTGGAGAAAGTATGTGGTTGGTCAATATACTAGCATCGGCCTGTCATATAGTAATTTTATTCATGAAATAAAATTCTCTCCCATCTACAATTTTTGCAGTACTGTGAAGAGGTATTCCCATTTTACTTGGTCGAATGCTTTTTCTGCATCTAATGAAATATTTGATGTCTTCTTCTTCAATTTTGTATATTATATTAAAAAGACGTCTCAAATTATTAAATGAATGTCTCTTGGGTATGAACCCCGTTTGATCCGTATATATTAATTTACTAACGTATTTACTTAACCTTCCTGCCAGAGTTTTCACTAATATTTTCTGATCTGTATTTAATAATGAAATTGCTCTGTACGATCCGGGGTCTTCAAGGTCTTTATATTTTTTGGGTATAAGAGTGATAGTTTAATCTGCTAGTGTTTCTGGTAGTGTCTGTTCTTTAAATGCATATGTATAAAGCTTGTGTAAACGTGGTGAGATTACCTCGTAAAATCTTTTATAAAATTCATTACTGAACCCATCTGGTCCCGGTGTTTACCGTTCTTCAGTGAGTTTATTGTCTCTTCTATTTCTTTGATTGAAACCTAATTTCTCTTGTTCCAACGGATTAAGTGTTGGAAGATTACAGTTGTCCAGAAAGTTTATAATTTTATTGCTATCTGTTGATTTTTAGGATGTATATAGGCAGCATTAGCAATTCACCTTTATCTGATTTGATTTTTAGAATAGTGTGATCCTTTTCCACTTTTTTCAGCTGACATGCCAAAGGTTTTGTGTGGCTTATCACCAAATTCAAAATTTTCCTGTTTTGTAATTTGAAATAATCTAATAACTCTTGCAGATAAAATTTGGTTTAGTTTAAATTTCAATATTGCTATCTTGTTGTGTTTATCTATAGTTGGATCTTTCGCGTTTTCTAAATCTTGTCTAATTTGTTCTTCTAGTTGCAATTATTCCATCCTATTCTTTTAATTTGAAAAGCTTGGTATGAAATAATAGAACCTCTAATGAACGCCTTAAAGGATTCCCATAATAGGGAGGGTGAAATATTTGAGGTATCATTAGTCTCAAAGAAAAGTTCCATCTGTTTTAAGTATAGACAACCATCTGGGTTGTTTAGAATTTGGGGATTAAACCACCAAAACGATTTTTTATTGAACATTCCTTCTAGTTTTAGGAAAAAGGTTAACGGAGAATGATCAGAGATGACACTATTATGATATTTAGGATTAATTGTAAAGGGAATTAATTTTGTGTCCACTAGGAAGTAGTCGATACTTGTATAGGTTTTATGTACTGATGAATAAAAGGAGTATTCCCTTCCGGCCGGGTTTGCAATCCTCCATACATCTGTTATATTTGTATTTTTAATGTATGTATTTAAGAGTTCACAGGATTTTGATTTTATATTACATCTCTTTTGTTGGGCAGATTCATCCAGATATTGATCCAGAATGCAATTGAAATCTCCCCCAATTATCACGTTTTGGTAATTGTAGTCACAAATTATATTCAGGATTTTATTAAAAAATTGCGGATTATCAAAATTAGGAGCATGAATATTTACCATGGTGAGTGGAGTAGTATGTATCTCTCAAGTAATTATAACATACCTCCTCCCTTTGTTTGCGATGGTATTTGTATGTTTAAATGTGTTCCTTTACGGATTATAATAGCGCAATCCCTAGATTTAGAGAGATAGGAGGAATGATATGTTTGACCGATCCAATTTGCCTTCAGCCTGGTCTGAGCTTGAACTTTTAGATGTGTTTCCTGTAGAAATATTATATCGACATTGAGTGATTTTAATTGGGCAAGACTCTTACCCCTTTTAATTGGCTCGTTAATGCCCCTTATGTTCCAGCTACAAACGTAATTCCTCCAATTTTCTTTTTGCGTCGTCTTGCATTATAAATTACATTGGTTCTTTTATTTCAGATGGTGCAACACAATACCTCAACCTTCTGGGTGTTGGGTGGGTGTTCACAACTGCTAAACACTGTCAGTATATCCCTTGAAAATGTGCCCTTAAAGAGAAAATCAAAAAAAGTGCTAAATTACATAAAAAATGTGAAAAACAACATTTAAAAAATACTGTAAGAAAAAACCACCAAATGGTGGGAGAAAAATTCATGAAACCTCCCGTAGATGTAAAGTTGCATTAAGCTCCGTTCCCTTAAACAAGTATTATTAAAAGGAAAGAACAGGTAATATATTCAAAGAGAAAGCCAGCGAATTACGACTGTCTGAGCTGTGAATCAACTGAATGGCTACTGAACTGTGAGTGTGGTGTTTATGTGGTGTTTTATGTGGTTTTATAGTGGTTTTATGATGGTTTCACCCTGCTTGAAATGGAATGAAACTGCGTTTGACTGTGGTGGCCTTGCACCCTGCATGAAATGGTACGAAACTGCATTTCAATTTGGTGGCTTTGCACCCTGCTTGAAATGGTATGAAACTGCACTTGAATTTGGTGGCCTTGCACCCTTCTTGAAGTGGTATGAAACTGCACTTGAATTTGGTGGCCTTGCACCCTGCTTGAAGTTGTTCGAAACTGCACGAATTTGGTGGCCCTGCAACCTGCTTGAAGTTGTAGGAAACTGCACTTGAGTTTGGTGGCCTTGCACCCTGCTTGAAGTGGTCTGAAACTGCACTTGAATTTGGTGGCCTTGCACCCAGCTTGAAATGGCATTAAACTGCACTTGAATTTGGTGGCCTTGCACCCAGCTTGAAATGGCATGGAACTGCACTTGAATTTGGTGGCCTTGCACCCTGCTTGAAGTGGCATGAAACTGCACTTGAGTTTGGTGGCCTTGCACCCTGCTTGAAGTGGTAGGATACTGCACTTGAGTTTGGTGGCCTTCCACCCTGTTTGAAGTGGTAGGAAACTGCACTTGAATTAGGTGGCATTGCACCTGCTTGGAGTGGTAGGAAACCGCACCTGAATTCGGTGGCCTTGCACCCTGCTTGAAGTGGTAGGAAACTGCATTTGAATTTGGTGACCTTGCACCCTGCTTGAAATGGAATTTCAAGGAATAGCCGTGAGTCAATTGCCAGCCCAAGAATCCATTTGGCCCACAATGTCCATACTAGCCCTCTGGAAACCAGTCCCTTCAGCCCACACCCATACCGGCACTCCAGCACCTATGACAGGAGAAGACAAGCTACATCAAGCCCACAGTTGCCGAAAGGTTTTGAACATTTCAAAATCCAGGGGTGACCAGAAAAACATTACGACTCTTCAGGCGACTTGAGGAGACAATTCACGACCATACAGGCGTTACCCCACAACCATGTGGCGACAGCCTAGTCGCCTGTAGTCGCCGAAATAATTCGCCTAAGTGGGCAGGACTTCAGAGTTAGATTGTAAAATTGCACTCTTGGCCCCCAAATAGCAAGTGGGAGATGGACAAACAGATTTGTAGCCATATTACTGAAAGATGCCAAAGCATGAGAGTTGACCTAGTGGGTGACTGTAACTCTTCCAGTAACTAGAGAGGTTAGGACTGGTCAAAGATGAAGGAGGAAATTTGTTCTTGGTGCCAGGGGATGTGGGCAGGCTACTACACAAGTACTTTACATTTGTTTTCACCAAGGAGAACGACTGGGAGGTAGTGTGATCAATGTGGGGAATACTGATTTGCAAGGTTTGAGATTAAGGAGGAGGGAGCCTTGTTGAAGATCTTTGTGGCTTCTCTAGCCATTGGCGAGGTCCAGGAGGACTGGAGAGTAGTTAAAGTTGTTCCTTTGTTTCACAAAGGAGGTAAAGAGAATGCTGGCGATTTTTAGCTAGTGTGTCTTACATCAGTGGTGGAGAAGCTATTGGAGAGGATTCATTGTTATTCGGGTTTATTCCCATTTGGAACACAATGGGATATTTAGGGACAGTCAGCATGGCTTTGTGCGCAACAGGTCCTGACTTGCTAACTTATAGTCGTGGAGTCACAGCATGGAAACAGGCTCTTTGGCCCAAATTTCCCACTCCGACCAACATGCCCCATCTAAGCAAGTCCCGCCTGCCTGCATTTGGCCCATATCCCTCTAAACCTATCCTTTCCTGTACCTGTCTAAATGTTTCTTAAATATTGTGATATTACCTGCCTCAACTATCTCCTCCCCCTGAGCGTCCTATTAAATGTCCCCCCCCCCCCCTGCTTTTACCTATTCTATTCCTCTCATGACTTTATACACCTTTAGAAGATCACCCCACATCCTCCTATTTTTGCAGCAGGTAGCAGCCCTCATGGATATGCAATGTGGTGACGGAATGGATAAGTTACCCTGTGTTTCATCTCTTGCTGCCTGCTGCAAAAACAATCTGTCTTCATCTGTGGCCAAATTGATTTGCCTACTTATTTGAAAGACATTAGTGTTTGCAAGCACATTTATGTACCGGAGACTTAACTGATTTGCCTTGTGAATTTGTTAAGCATATTATATATTTTTATCCCATTGAGCTCCACAAACTAATGGCAATTTGTCTTTTTATTTTAAATGTTTTGGTTATTGCACAATGTTTTATTTGTTTTACACAAGTAGTGATGCCACGCACCAGCTTGAAATACTTTGAAATCGTATTTCCTTATGTCTCCATATAATTGAGACATGGGTACCATAATCGGATTCACCGTTGATACCTTAATAAAACATAAAAGTTGTATCAATAACTCTGCTGTTTCAACCATAACAGCTTTGGTGAGAGACCAATTAATTTTGGTTTCCATGGTTACTTTCCATGGCCTCACTCCTTCATTCAGGTATCGTACCTCGTACACCTGTATATATATTTGTGCTGTGGTGGGTACTTTCTGTCCAGCCACCATTATCAGTGCGCTATTAGGGTCCGTTTTTTCATATTCTTTTACTGCCCTGGTTACTCCTGAGTACCAGAGACTTAACTGATTTGCCTTGTGAATGTGTGAAGCATATCTCTTGAGTGACACCCTTCCCGCTCACTGTGGGTATGGATGGAACACAACCCCTACTTTTATAGGTCCACCCCCCCCCCCTGCTTTTACCTATTCTATTCCTCTCATGATCATTTATTTTATGAGGGTCGGGAGTGGAGGGCACGTAATCCCTCATCGTTACTCCTCATAAAATAACGATCAAACTTCGAACTGGTAAGTTCTCGTTTAATCTTTCTATTTTACTTCAGAGTCACGTGAGTGACTTCATGAAGACCCCGCCAGCGCGCATGGGCGGCATATCGTGGCGCGCATTTGCACCGGCAGGCTGGGGCGCTCTCTCCTCCGGCTCCTTCACAAGACCGGCAGGTAAGTATTACCTTTTCTTCACAGCATGGACAAGGGCCGGAGGACGACGCTGTCAAGGAGCTGAGCTGCGGCCAGCCAACGGCCCTTGTCCCCGGAGCTGCAAGGAACGCCGGCAGCTTCAACGCATGGTGGGGGCAGGAATGCGGAAGTCGGGCGCTCCCGCTGATTCAGGGGCCGACTCACCTGAATGGGTTACTGCTCCGGAGCTGGTTGCAACGGATCCAGACTCCGAGCCCCCGTCCCCCAAGAGAAGAAGGGGGGATACAGGTACGTGGCTAGGGGTCTCGCTCTTTACAGGCAACCTCTCCCCGAGCTCCAGGAGACCTGAGGGGGCTGGGCCGGGGGACAGCCGCACGACAGGGGAGCCCTGCAATGTGCACATACGTACCACAGCCAGGGAATCTGCCGTAGTGCAGCCTGGCAACATCACTGCTGTGTCGAGTAGGCCTGCTGGAGCAGATACTGCCGACAACACACCCCGTCAGGCTGCGGTCAAGGGCGGAGGTGGCAGCAGGAAGCGGTCGGTCAGCTCAGCTCTGCGAGCGGCCGACCATGCGCCTCCACGCCAAAAGATGGGCAAGAGTGGAGGTAAGCCTGCACAGACTCCGGGGAGCCAGGTTCCGGGGGCCGGCGCCGATTCAACTCACCTGCCTTCTCATCAAACAGGTGGGCCGCCACAGTCTCGGAGAAGACAGACTAGCGGAGAGTCAGTGCGGGAGTCGTATGATCCTACTTGGGCTGTAGGTCACGACGACCTGCCATTGGACCCTAGACAGCACCTTATGGAGGTGTGGTCCGATGGTGGAAGCCCCAGTGAGTTCTCAGGGCCTGGGGAAGTCGGCTTGTCCGCTGCGTATAGCAGGGACGGTCGCATAGAGCGGTTGGAGCTCTTAGTGGTGCAACGCCTCCAGCGGGACCGGGAACGAGAAGAGCGGGACTCGTGGGCATCCACTAGCCGTGCAAGGACACCACTCAGCACCTCATCGTCTCCAGCCAGAAGCATTAATGATTGCCCAGCTGCTGTGTTTGAAGACGACCCGGGACAGCCAGTGACCGCTGAGCCAGAGCATGAGGAGGATATGCTGGATGTGGTGAGTGAAGTTTGCCGTTTCCACCCAGACAGGTGAACCCCTGCACCACGAATTGGTGGGCACCATTGATTGCCTAATTACGCACCAACTCCGGAGTCAGGTTCTCAATAATATCTTGGAGAAAGGATCTCCACAGGCATAACGGCGTTTGCTAGGACCCTGGTCGGGGATAATGTGTCCAGTAAACAGCAAGATGCACTGGCACTCCTATGCAACGCCCAGTATGAGATAAACAGCCTGCGTAAGATCTCCATATAGCCCACACTCAACCCCAAATTCGCGGGGTTGTGCCGACCATTACCGCTCCACCGCCGCATCAGTTGTTTGGAGACCTGTCCAAACAGGTGAAGGGACTGGACAAAGGAGGCCAAAACAGCGGGCCTCATGAAACTCCATCAGCCAGACTTCACCCATATCACCGGCAACAGCCTAATACAACCTGGGAACCAAGGCTGCCGGATAGGGCACAAAGATTCTACCTACCTCCATCTCAACAAACACAACGACCTTTTAGGGCAAGGCCAACAGCGGCCTGCATGGGAAATGCGGCCGCCGGCCCGTCAACCTCCATAACGTCCACCCAAAGCACCGTATGTACGGAACCGCCGTTAACCATGGAGGTAAGGGGGTCTGGCTCCTCTCACGCCATAGTATCCCCTCCTGCACGAATAGGTGGGCGATTGCGGGCTTCCTTGGACATATGGGAAAACTGTCACCACAGATGAGTTTATTTTACAAACTGTTCAAGGGTATATAATTTGTTGGAGGTATAAATTCCTCTACCCAGCATTCGCCTCGTAGGAATTTTACTCTATCCCAAAAAGAGGTGGAGGCAGGGCATGCTGAAATTATACGGCTAGCAGAAAAAGGGGTAATTGGCATAACCAAGCATGAACCTATTGAGTTTGAGTCTAATATGTTCACCAGCAGTAAAAAAGAAGGGGGATGTCAGATTATTATAAATTTAACTGAGTTGAACACTTTTGTACAATATACCCATTTCAAAATGGATACTTTTGGAACAGCTAGGCAGATGCTTTACCCAGGGTACTTTATGGCATGCATCGATTTGAAAGATGCATGCTATACGGTGCCCATCGCTGAGGCTCACAGGGAATTTCTGAAGTTGTCTGGAAGGGTGCATTGCCCAATGGAATCATCACAGCCCTAGGCTGTTTACCAAATTGGTATTTACCTGTATTGGCTCTTCTCCGACAACAAGATTATAGTGATGGCATATTAGATGAAATCCTTATAGTGGGGCAGACCCTCCAATTGGCAATTCAAGGAGTGGCTGCAACCAAGGCTCGGCTTGAGAAGCTGGGGTTGTAATCCATCCAGACAAATCAAAACTGCACCCGGTATGGGTTATGGATTATTTGGTGTTCACCCTAGACACCAATTTAATGAAGTTTATCATCCCAACTAATAAAGCTACTGCTATAATAGAAGAGTGCCACAATCTTGCTTGCGCCAGGGTACCGACCATTCGGCAAACAGCAAAAGTTATAGGCAAATTGGTAACTACATTCCCAGCTGCACGATTCGGACTGCTACACTACCGAAATTTACAAAGATCAAAAATCACAGCATTCAAAAACAAATGCTGGCCGCTTTGATCGGCCAATTCCGTTACCACCAGAAGCTAGAAATGAGCTACAATGGTGGGTAGATAATATTAAAGAATGTCATTGACCTATTATAGTGAGCAACCCTGATGTTGTGCTACTAACTGACGCAAGCGCACCAGGCTGGGGAGCAACTGGTACGATGTCCAGTTGTGGTGGCAGATGGAACTCTCATGAGTCTACATTCCTGGAGTCACATGGGATAAACTATATAGAAATGCTGGGGGCATTTCATGGACTGCGGGCTTACTGTACTAATTCACGGGATTACATGTCCGCTTTCAAATAGATAATGCTACAGTAGTGGCTTACATCAATCATATGGGTGGTATCAGGTCGCTAGTTTGTGATGAATTGGCTAATACAATTTGGCACTGGTGCATTGAAAGAAATATTTGGATTACTGCGACCTATTTGCCTGGGAAGCTTAATTCAGTGGCGGACACCAGGTCACGAGTCTTCAATGACAACATTGAGTGGATGTTGAACCCCCAAATTTTGGAGATATTATAGCTCATTTTGGGACACCAGACATTGACCTATTTGCGTCCAGGCTGAACCATCGAATACCAACGTATGTGTTGTGGGAACCAGACCCTGGGGCAATAGCAATGGATGCGTTTTTATCCATTGGGGGAAATGGTTTGCTACGCATTTCCCCCATTCTGCCTCACCAGTCGGGTATTGCAGAAAATTAAACTAGACTCTGCAACTGGCATATTGATCATTCCCGACTGGCCTACACAACCATGGTACCCGATGGTTGGAGAAATTTTAAAACAACCATGGATGGCGATTGGGAAACATCCCAAATTGATTACTCACCCCATTATGGGGGGGGGGGGGGGGGGGGTCAGTCATCCTTGCCATGGTCATTTAAACTTGTTGGCCTGCAGGTTCTGAAAGACCACTCATCCGGGCAGGCATCTTGTTAAGAGCCATAGACCTTATCGCCGCATCATGCCGAGAAATAACTCGGAAACAATACCTCACCCAAATCAGAAAGTGGGAGACATTCTGTGCCCGGACCAACAAGTCTTCCAACTCGGCAACAATACCTGATGTGTTGGAGTTTCTAGCAGGCCTCCATTTCGATGCTGGCCTCAGCTACAGTGCCATCAACAGCGCCAGGAGTGCGCTGTCCTCATACCTGGATATAGGTGTCGGCTCCAACCACCTGGTGTCTAAACTAATGAGGGGAGTGTTCAACACCAACCCTCCACGACCCAGATATACAGTAACGTGGGATGTGGGGATCGTGCTGACCCTACTGAGGAGCTGGGCTCCAATAGATGAGCTACCATTGAAACAGCTCACCCTCAAGGTGGTGATGCTTATGGCACTGACTACAGCCCAACGAGTCCAGACATTACAGAAACTGCGACTGGACAGCATGGTGGCCACCCCTGGTCAAATAAATTTCTTTGTCAAAGAATTATTAAAACAGCACAGGCCAGGGGCGCATGGGCTGCAGTTGGAATTTCGGGCGGACCCTGTAGATGCCACTCTCTGCATAGTCACCCATCTCCACCACTACATCCGAGTTACTGGAGTTATCAGGATGAAGGAACAGGGGCTCCTCATCAGTCATAAACCTCCGCATCATCGGGTGACTACACAGACGATCGCCAGGTGGCTCAGGGTGGTGCTGGATGCAGCAGGAGTTGCTACTGACATTTTTAAGTCTCATTCCACCAGGGCTGCATTCACATCAGCGGAGAGAGCCATGGAGGTGCCCATGGACCACATTCTTGACACGGGCTGGGCCAGTGGAAAAACCTTTCAACGGTTCTATAACAAGCCTCTGGCCGCCCCTGCGACATTCGCAGAAGCTATCCTGGGAACCGCTCAGTAAATGTCTGGCCCCGATTTAGGGGTTTGTTGTTTATTTGATTAATAAATTGTGTTGATTTTTCAGCCAGTTTCGACTGAACTCCATTAACAGCCTTCCTCCATCAGACTGGCGGCAGTGTGATAAGCATGGACGTTGTCCAGGGCGTGAAATCACAGAGCTTTGAAATCTTCACGAAGTCACTCACGTGACTCCGAAGTAAAATAGTAAGATTAAACGAGAACTTACCAAGTTTGAAGGTTGATCTGTATTTTACGAGGAGTCGCGGTGAGGGATTTCGTGCCCACCGCTCCCACCCTCTATCATAAGGTCAACCAGGTAGTTCTACGTTTTTCATCTTACTATTTTTTAGTCATGGTTTGGTTCTGTGATTCCACACCGCTGCTTTGAAGGATGGCGCGCATGCGTGCTGGCGGGGTCTTCACGAAATCCCTCACCGCGACTCCTCGTAAAATACAGATCAACCTTCAAACTTGGTAAGTTCTCGTTTAATCTTACTATTTTACTTCGGAGTCACGTGAGTGACTGCGTGAAGATTTTGTAGCTTCTGTGTTTTTTATGTCGTAGACTCATTCCATACGACAATCTAGCTCAACCAACACAGTAATGAGCAAATAAAACATTTTTTCCCAAACATTGCCTCAGTTTATGTGATAATTTTTTTTCCCATTATAAAAGAATGAAAATAATGCCCTTTTCATTGAAAGGCAAATTTATCACCAAATATCAATTGATAATATAATTTGATAGTACAAACAAAGCAACAATTACAGAGAACCCAACATTCCGTGTCCAATCCTGACACCATGACTGGTTCCTTGTAACTTTAATATTTATTTTACACCCTCCTGCGGCCTTGAATCTTTGCTCGAGCGGCCCATCCTGTGCCATTCCTGTGAATGTATCTACCTCCTTAATGGCCTGTGCTTCCGTTGCTTGTCTTTACAGCCCTTCTGGAGAAAAGTCACAACTGAAGCCATCCTCCAGTGTCCTGCTCCTTCCCCTGTGGCTGAAGATGTTACAGTCTCTCTGACAGGCTCCTGTTATTTCTCCCCTAGCTTCTAGACCTGATCAGGCTCACGGGTTTTATCCACTTTACAAGAGGTTGACCAGGGAGAAGGTAGGACCGCTCAAGAATAAAGGAGGGAATTTGTGCTTTGAGTAAGAGAATGGTGATGAGAGGCTGAACGAGCACATGGTAGCTGGGCCTTCTGTAGTTTGTAGTGTGTATATATATATGACATGGCCATAACAGTAGATGTGTTGTTAATTAAGTCTGCAGGCGATTCCAAACTTGGTGGAGTTGTGCACTTTGATGAAGGCTTTCAAACTACACAGCAGAATCTAGATGAACCACAGAAATGACAGATGGTTTTTAATCTGAGGAAAGGTGAAGTCATGGAGTGAAAGAGTGATAGAGCATGGAAACAGCTCCTTCAACCCAACTTGCCCACCAGCCAACTTGACCCAGTTACACAAGTACCACCTAATAAGGTCATGTGATAGCAGAATCAGACCATTCGGCCCATCAAGACTATCAAATCAAATCAAAACAATTTATTTATAAAGGACATTTTTAAAAAAAAATCCACGTTGACCAAAGAGCTGTTCAGTCTACTCCTCCATTCAATCATGGCTGATCTATCTCTCCCTGAGCAAGTTGTTTTGCTCAGAGCGTAGTGAGTGCCTGGAACGCAGGATGTGGCTGAGCCAGAGATAATAGTGGCATTTTTGAGACTTTTGGACAGGCATATGGATATGCAGGGAATGGATGGATATGGATTATGTGCAGGCAGATACTGTAAGAGTTGTTCTTGGCACTGATTTCTGCACAGGCATTGAGTGGTGAAGGGCCTGTTCCTGAGTTTTACTGTTCCATGTTCTGAGTTTGAAATTGTAATTTGCCATCTAAGATGGAGCACAAGGTAACTAATCCATTCCGTCACCACATTGCATGCCCACGAAGGCTCCTGCCTGCTGCAAAAACAGTCTGTCTTCACCTGCGGCCAAATTGATTTGCCTACTTATTTGAAAGACATTAGTGTTTGCAAGCACACTTATGTACCGGAGACTTAACTGATTTGCCTTGTGAATGTGTTAAGCATATCTCTTGAGTGACACCCTTCCCGCTCACTGTGGGTATTGATGGAAATCAACCCCTACTTATATACTTAATTCCTTTTGTAATAAAGGCCAACATACCATGAGATGTTCAAATAACATGGTTTATCTTCTAGCTAAATATTTGTGTTTGATGCATTCGGATCCCAAAATCATTTTGTGGATCAGCATTGTGTAGTCTCGCTCTGTTTAATTAATATTTCTGTTTTCATTCTTCCTTCCAAATCTGGGATACCTTACATTTTCCTACATTGTGCTCCATCTGCCAACTAATTGTCCACTCAGTTAACCTGTCCTTATCCATTTCCAGTCTCCCTGTGCCCTCCTCACAACCTGGTCATCCACCTGCCTTTGTTCACCAGTAAATCTGTCTACGGTTCACTCAGTCGCTTCATCCGTCACATATGTGGAATGTAAACAATTGAGCCCAGATCTAATCCTTGTGACACCGCACAAGTTATTGTTTGGCCATTTATTGAGACTCCGTTTGTTGTTTGTTTGTTTGTCTAGTCTCCTTGCCTGTGCATTACCACAACCGCGTGTAGCCTTTGTGCTTTCCATGTAGTCGGGCAGATTGGTTTAGGTCATTAACTCATCAAAACCAATGTACTGGCAATGTGGCAAAGACCTGTGACATTAAACAAAACAAACATACTGTTGGAAACATCTCAATACCTGGAGTGACTCCAATATGTTTCTCCCCAGTTGCGTTTGCCTCATTGCTAGTGTTGGCCCCGCTGCGATCTCTTCTGTTCAATCCTAGGTCCTGTCCTTGCAGAGCCCAAGTTGCTTGGTTCACTTACAGACCAACGCTCTCCTACCTCTCCTAGTTCTCTTTCAGATTTGATTGACACAATTTCCCACACTCAAAACCATGCTGATTGTTTCTAATCCATCCTTACCTTTACATAATCTGCCACTATCCCTCAGATTCCTCTCCAATAACCTTCCCCCCACTGATGTTCACTGGCCTGTGGTTCCCTTGCTTGTCTTTACAGCCCTTCTGGAGAAAAGTCACAACTTAAGCCATCCTCCAGTGTCCCGCTCCTTCCCCTGTGGCTGAAGATGTTACAGTCTCTCTGACAGGATCCTGTTATTTCTCCCCTAGCTTCTAGACCTGATCAGGCTCCAGGGTTTTATCCACTTTACATGAAGGTGACCAGGGAGAAGGTAGGACCGCTCAAGAATAAAGGAGGGAATTTGTGCTTTGAATAAGAGAATGGTGGTGAGATGCTGAACAAGCACATGGTAGCTGGGCCTTCTGTAGTTTGTAGTGTGTATATATATATATGACATGGCCATAACAGTAGATGTGTTGTTAATTAAGTCTGCAGGCGATTCCAAACTTGGTGGAGTTGTGCACTTTGATGAAGGCTTTAAACTACACAGCAGAATCTAGATGAACCACAGAAATGACAGATGGTTTTTAATCTGAGGAAAGGTGAAGTCATGGAGTGAAAGAGTGATAGAGCATGGAAACAGCTCCTTCAACCCAACTTGCCCACCGGCCAACTTGACCCAGTTACACTAGTCCCACCTAATAAGGTCATAAGTGATAGCAGAATCAGGCCATTCGGCCCATCAAGACTATCAAATCAAATCAAAACAAATGTATTTATAAAGGACATTTAAAAACAATCCACATGGCCAAAGTGCTGTTCAGTCTACTCCTCCATTCAATCATGGCTGATCTATCTCTCCCTGAGCAAGTTGTTTTGCTCAGAGCGTAGTGAGTGCCTGGAACGCAGGATGTGGCTGAGCCAGAGATAATAGTGGCATTTTTGAGACTTTTGGACAGGCATATGGATATGCAGGAAATGGATGGATATGGATTATGTGCAGGCAGATACTGTAAGAGTTGTTCTTGGCACTGTTTTCTGCACAGGCATTGAGTGGTGAAGGGCCTGTTCCTGAGTTTTACTGTTCCATGTTCTGAGTTTGAAATTGTAATTTGCCATCTAAGATGGAGCACAAGGTAACTAATCCATTTTCCGTCACCACATTGCATGCCCACGAAGGCTCCTGCCTGCTGCAAAAACAGTCTGTCTTCACCTGCGGCCAAATTGATTTGCTTACTTATTTGAAAGTCGTTAGTGTCTGCAAGCACATCTACTGGTGACTTAACTGGTTTGCCTGTTTAAGAAGGAACTGCAGATGCTGGAAAATTGAAGGTGGACAAAAATGCTGGAGAAACTCAGCACGTGAGGCAGCATCTATAGAGCGAAGGAAATAGGCGACGTTGCTTTCTGCACCCATACAGAACTCACAAGGAGGGTCAAAGAAGGAACGGTGGTGAAGGTCATATTGTGATCTTGCAAAAGCTATTTGATCATCAGCTGTGTAGTAATCATTCGGAAACTAGTGAAAGAAAAGCGGCAGCAACGTGGAAAGAGAAATGATAAGGCAATGTCAGTGATTGATTCAAAGAGCAAATGAATCATAGGCTGTAAAACTATAGTCCAAATATTGGGAAATAGCTTTTAAAACATGGGGATGGGGGACACACACAATGAGGACTAACATCTAGAACAGGGGTTGGTAACATACGGCCCACGGGCCGGATCCGACCTGGGCGCTACAGCCAGACCTGGGGCAGGCGAGCCGACCTGGGAACTGCAGCTAGTCCCGGCTGCTAGATTCTAGGAGCTGGCAGCCTCCAACTGGAATTGACCTTGAGGGCTCCGGTCGCAAATTGTCTCGCATTGTCTGTCATCACCAAGTCAGGAATACCATTCCGGGCAAACATGCCCGTCATCTCACGTATCACCGAATGTGATGTCATGTCCGTCAGTTGTGCTATTTCTGGGTACTTGGAGTAATAGTCCACTACAAGCAAATGGTCAACTCCATCCAGATGGAAGATGTCTGCGCCGACCTTAGACAAAGGTCTGCTGCGGATGAACTGTTGTTGGAGCGGCTCGCTTGCTTGTGTTTTCCTGGTCGCCTGGCATATCGAGCAATTTCCCACAGTGTCCTCAATCTGTGCATTCATACCTGGCCACACGAATAAATTGCGGGCTCATTGTTTAAGTTTCACTACTCCCAGATGCGATTCATGCAGCGCCTTCAGCATCTGCCTTCGCATGCATTGGGGGACTACGATTCGGTTTTCCCTCAAGACTAATCCATCGACTTCAACCAGCTCGTCATGGTATGTATGAAACGGAGTCAAGTCCGAGGGCAGATCATGCCTGTTACTAGGCCAACCTTTTGTTATGTACTCGCACAACAGTGTTAGGGTTCGATCTTTTTTTGTTTCAGCTTTGAACTGTGCAAGGCACTCGTCTGACATGTGTAGGATGGCTTCTACAGCATGAATCACGTTCGGCAATGAGGTGTACTCTTCCGCAGGCGTGTGTGCACTGGGCAGCCGGCTCAGGGCATCGGGGACAAACATTTCACGTCCTGGCTTCCACCGTATTTCCAGGTCGTACCGTAGCAGGTGCATTTGCATGCGCTGGAGTCTGGGGCTTAATTTGTGTAGCGGCTTGGTGAGCAAGCCTACTAATGGCTTGTGGTCAGTAAAGATTACTGTGCGCTGACCAACAATGAAGTCATTAAACTTTCTGCATGCGTACAATATGGAGCACAGCTCCTTCTCTATAGACGCATAGTTGCGCTCAGCCGCGTTCACATGTCGTGAAGCATATGCAACAGGTCTCTCGTCTTGCACCAGGACCGCTCCAAATCCGTTGTTGGAAGCGTCTGTGGCAATTGAAGCGGGCGCGTTCACATCGTACAGTTTGAGTACGGGTGGCGAAGTGAGAAGACATTTCAGCTTGTCTACTGCCTGTCTGTGCTTCTGCTCAAAATGCCACGCTATTCCCTTTTCTGTTAGCTGTCTAAGTGGGGCGGTGATCTCCGAGAGGTTCGGAATAAACTTGGCCATGTATGTCATCATCCCCAAGAACGTTTGCACCAGCCTTGTTTGTCGGGTATGGCATTTGTAGCATGCTGCTGACACGGGATGGGCTTGGCGACACGCCTGCTTGCGAGATGACGTGTCCCACATATTCAATCTCGTTTAAGCGCATTATCGACTTTCGGGGAATGAGCTTTAGTTTTTTTACTTTGACACCATGTAATGTTTGAGACCACGTATGGCCCTGTTGTGACTAGCACAAAGAAAACAGGTCCGACATCTTGTAGGTAAGGTTTAATCTCCACAACCGACGGAAACTTCTCCAAGGTCACCTGACCTCAATCACGGCGGCACAGGCATCTATATTAAAGGGGCACTGGCATTTATATTACATATACATCACAGGTAACATATGGCCCACGGGCCGGATCTGACCTGGACACTACAGCCAGACCTGGGGCAGGCGAGCCGACCTGGGAACTGCAGCTAGTCCCGGGCTGCTACATTCTAGGAGCTGGCGGCCTCCAACTGGAATTGACCTTGAGGGCTCCGGTCGCAGGCTGGACACCACCCTGCACACACCAATACAATACAATTAGTTTTATTGGTCACTTACACATAAAATACAGGTGAAATGAAAAAGAACACACAAAAACTCAATAAAAATTTAACACAAACATCCACCACTGCATTCATCACTGTGGTGGAAGGCACACAATTTGGCCAGTCCTCCTCCATTCTCCAGGGACTTTTTTAACATTTTAGATATGCTGCCTGACCTGCTGAGTTATTTCAACATTTTGTTCCTTTTGAATATACTTGAATCTTGTTTCTTGTATCCAACCCAATGCCAGACCGGGGGTATTTGCCAATTCCATTTATGTTTTGTTTCATAGTTTCCCCAGGATGGGGGGGGGCACTATTATTTTTCCTTTGATGACTAACACATCAGCTTTTTAACAAACTGTGTGTAGGCTGAATGCATTAATTTCTCACTCGTCCTGGTCAATTGAAGCAGTTGTGATGTGTGGACTCATTCCTCTGCATGAAATCACAGACTTTCAATATCTTAACGTAGTCACTCACGTGACTCCGAAGTAAAATAGCAAGATTAAATGAGAACTGACCAGTTTGAAGTTTGATTGTTATTTTATTAGGAGTTACGATGAGGGATTATGTGCCCTCCGCTCCCTACCCTCGTAACATAACGATCATCTGATAGTTCTAGTCATCTATAATCTTACTATGTTAGTTCAACAACTGTTATCTGTGATTTCACACCGCTGCTTTGAAAATTGACGCGCATGCGTGGGGACGGCCTTCTTCACGTAATCCCTCATCGTAACTCCTCATAAAATAACGATCAAACTTCAAACTGGTAAGTTCTCATTTAATCTTACTATTTCAGTGCAAAAGCATTTTGGGGGTAGTGGTCATAACTCCATATGTTTTATCATTATTTTGAATAGGGAGAAGGCTGAACTTTGCAGGAAGGATTACATTGGAGTGAGACAAATTACGTTATTAGGCAGGAGCTAGGGAGAGTAAAATAAGAGTAGTTGTTGGGTAAGTCCATATCTGACATGTGGGGTAATTTAAAGACCGGTTGATCAAAATTCAGGTATGGCATGTTTGAGTAAGGAGGATGGATAAGCGTGGCAAGGTCTGAAGAAGAAACATCACCCATTCCTTCTCTCCAGAATGCTTTCTGATCCACTGAGTTACTCCAGCATTTTGTGTCCATCTCTACATAAGAGATTGTAGGGACCTTATCGAAGATCTTTGCATGCCACAGGCGGGTCACAGAGGACTAGACAGTAACAAATATTGTTCATTTGTTTAAGAAGGAGAATGGAAAGAATCTTGGAACATACAGGCTGATAAGTCAGTGGTAGAGAAGCTATTGAAGAGGATTCTTCTGGATAGGATTGACTCGCATTTGAAACATTATGGGCTAACTAGGGACAGTCGGCATAGTCTCTGCAAACATGACCTCTCATGGGAGGAGTGTGACATCTGGTGATCCGATCAAAGTCCATGAGGAGGAAGGAGACGGTTTCCTGGACTATCCTTGCTGATTAACCCCAGGAGTGATTCAGTGGAACTGGGGTTCAAATGTAGGAGGGAAAGGCTGGGGTCAGGAGTGGGCATCAACTCTAGGATGGGCTCCCAGATGGAGCGGGGGAACTATCTGTGATCAGCTGGGAGATGTGAACTTCATCACCACCCGGGAAGATGAATTAACGTGCCACGCATCACACCCTCCCTCTCATTATCTGATGCTGATTGATGCCGACAGATTAGTGGCAGCAGAATTTGCTCCACCCCTTCAGTTCCTTCCTGCGATTGGCTGTGACTGGTTTCAGCAGAATATAAATTGCAGCAGCTTGTGCCCAGAGTATTGGACCCACCTGAGGTGAAACCGGCTTGTTGAAGACGGACACAGTGAGTACCAGAGGGACTGTTTGTGTGTTGCTGTCACACGGGACTGGCTGCTGGTTCTTATTTTCAATAGATTGTCAAGTAAAATTAAATGAATTGGAGATTCTTTGTTTCAACAGGTCGGAGACAGGATGAAGCTCTTCATTCCAATTGTGCTTGTGATGTGCATTTACCTGTCGGGATCGAACAGCGCAGGTTAGTACTTGTTATGATGTGAGGATTTGCTGAGTGCAAGCATCAGTCATGGTGCATGTGAGGACAGAGATACTGAGGAGCGTGCAGGGCAGCAGAAGCCCAGATTCCATTCCCAGACTGTGCCGAGGCAGCAGGTCTCCCCTTTTGTTTAGTGTTTCAGTGCGGAAACAGGCCCTTCGGCCCACAGAGTCCGCACTGACCAGAAATCTCTGCATATTAACACCACTCTGCACACACCAGGGACTTTGTTAACATTTTAGATATGCTGCCTGACCTGCTGAGTTATTTCAGCATTTTGTTCCTTTTGAATAAACTTGAATCTTGTTTCTTGTATCCAACTCTTAAAATGTGTTGTCTTTCCATGTGCTGGAATCTTTGCCCAATAATTTCTGGAGGTGAAGAATGACTAGTTCTCTTTCTCAGGAAGGTGAGAATAAGAAGAGGTCACAGGTCGGCTGTTATTAAGACAAAATGTGCTGTATTTTGGCAAACCGGAAATCAATCTTCAAAACATCCCCAGGTCTGGGATTTGTGCCTTGAGTCATTTGCGCTTGTTCCTCTGGTGGACACACTTCTGGAATTCCTCCCACTCTGCCGATCAGGTTTAAATAAAACAATTTATTTTGCAGAAAGCTGCGCACTATTGCCCTGAGCTCCATCTCGGACGGCAATGTTACAATCTTAAACTGAGATTTAACAATCTATCTCTTCACGTTTTACAGAATTGCGTGGAAAATCAGCGATATTCCCAACCGCAACAGACACCAGCTTCGTCACTTTGGATGCATCTGATTTCTCCGGTTTGACTGCCTTCACTGTCTGCATCAGCGCAGCCTCTGAAACGACTCGCAATTACGGGTTGTTCTCCTACGCAACAAACTTCCACCATAATGAAATACTGTTATGGCAACAAAATATTACAGATTTCTGGGTGGAATTAAGAGAACTACAAACTAAATTCTTTGTCCCAGAAATGAATGCTTTACTGAGACACATCTGTGTGACCTGGAGTCTCAAGGGGGTGAGATAAACAGTCTGGGTCAATGGGAGACGCAGTCTACAGAAGGTTGGTGGAAAGGGTCGGGATGTGAAAGGGTCTGGTCAGTTTATTGTTGGTCAGGACCAAGATAAAGTCGGTGGAGGTTTTGATAAAGGACAGTCTTTTGTCGGCGAGATAACTGATGTTAATATGTGGGATCGTGTTCTAAAACCCAATGAGATTGAGTTGATCAGTCAGGGGTGTTACAGTGATGGAGGAAACATCATTGACTGGGGATCAACATCATTTACAACAGGAGGGAACGTCATAATTAAAGATAATAATGATTGTTCAATTTAGAATGTGTTGGTCTTCCAACCTCTAACTGAATATGACCTTGCTTTGTGATCTTTCCTCTCGACACAAGATCAGCAGTAGACGTTGTGGTGTTAATTCTAGAATAAAGGGCTGTTTACATCTGGGTAAATTGACAAATCACTGTGTTCTACCAGTTTCTCATCAATCTCCCTGACAGGATAATGGCTTCAAAGTCAGTACACAAGAGTCTCAAACAATTAGGCACCCCAGTTAAAAGTTGCAGCAGTACAGAGTGGTGTCCAGGGCAGTTGGTGCCATCTCTCTGACACACACATGTGGACAAGGAAGCGTCAGGGGTACGGGGTGGCGGTGATGGGCAGACACGGACTGTGGGAAAGTCCCTGTGTGGAGGCTGATCCTGTCTTGATTTAGATTGTGCTGATTGGAATTATTACTGTCTCTGTATTAACCTCTTGATTTCACATTGTTTGTTACACCAAGGTTTGGAAAGCTCACAATGTGTTCTGTGCTTCTAGTGATTGTGATTGAACTGTAACGTTGCAGTTTCATCAGCTTAATAAACGAGCATCAAAGCAACAAAGATCTTGTCTGTGACTGACTGTGTGTGTGCGGTCTCCAGTTAATACTCAGTGCACTGTCAGTGTCCATCACTATGTTTTCATGCAATAAAATGACTGTGTGTGCGTCTTCACCACCTCCAACAGGATCCCACCACCAGCCACATCTTCTCATCTTCACCCTTTTCTGCAGAGACCATTCCCTCTGCAACCCACTGGTTAAATCATCCCATCCAACCCCTACCCAGGTACTTTCCCCAGCAAATGCAACAGATGCAACACCTGTCCCTGTACCGCCTCCCTCAACTCCATGTAGGAATGTTACAACATTTTGAGATTTAAAAAATCAAGCCTGTAATTTCCCCCATCAGATAAAGCATAAAAACAACTTTAATTTGATACCTAATTCACCTTCATATCTTCAGCATTAAAAAAGTTATGGTCATTTTTCCATACTCGGAAATTAGCATCTTGTTCCCTATTGCATTTCCATTAACCGAACGCGAAAGCTGTGATCGAGGACAGTCAAAGTCAAGTCAAAAGAGTTTATTGTCATGTGTCCCTGACAGGACAATGAAATTCTTTATTTGCATAGCATAACAGAACATAGTAGGCATTGACTACAAATATATACATAAATACACACATTAATTAATACATTAATAAAATGCAAATAACAGATGGAGGGTTATTAATGTTCAGAGTTTTGTCTGAGCCAGGTTTAATAGCCTGATGGCTGTGGGGAAGTAGCTATCCTGAACCGGGTCATTGCAGTTCTCAGGCTCCACCTTCTACCTAGCAGGGAGATGAGTGTGTGGCCAGGGTGTTGTGGGACTTTGATGATGCTGCCAGCCTTTTTGAGGCAGCAACTGTACCTCGATGGAAGGGAGGTCAGAGCCGATGATGGACAGGGCAGTGTTACTACTTTTTGTAGCAGTCAAGTGTGAACCAAGCCCGATGCAACCGGTCAGCAAGTCTACTGTGTGTAAGAGAGTCCTCCTTTATGTCAATTGACAAAAAGTTTGATGATAGCATTCTGAAACAAATGTGATACATCTTACTTGGATGTATCACAAACTCCCAGACTGCCTTGAAAATTCAAAAATGTGATATTCTCAAGATCAGAACTTTAATATTATTGTAACGTTAAAACAAATAGTAAATACCCAACAAAAAAATCATATTCATCAGTGTCATCAAATCAATTAAATTCATCTAAATTCAATTACTAGATCTAAACATCTATCCCATTCTTAAAACAAGGCTCAAAAATAAGTTTTTTAAATAGCCAAAGTTTTTTGGATGCAATATTATTAAAGTTAACGGGAGCAGGCGGCTGGATTTGGAGGCCACCGTGGAGGCTCCATAAGGAGCTGGGGATACAATATTGCAGCTGCCGGCACGGCCAGGTCAACGACATTATACTGATGATGAAAAATTGTAGGTCCATCAAAATCAGTCTATTGCTGTTGGATGACATGACGCCAATGCAGAACAAATGCAAGAGTAAAAATACAGACTTTGAAAGGGGAGTCACAATGTGGAATTTGGACATTTAATCATGATATTGGCTTCTGATATATTTGTTCCAAAAGTCCTGTTTATTTTAAGCCAAGGAAGGATATTGGTTCTGAGCGCTAGTATGTGTGTTGTGGGTCAAAGGGACTGGTTTCCAGAGGGCTAGTATGGACATTGTGGGCCAAATGGATTCTTGGGCTGGCAGCTCAGTCACTCTGGCCAGGCAGCTCAGTCACTCTGGCCAGGCAGCAGCTTAGAACCAATAGAGACACTTTATGCAAGCATTTTGGAACCAATAGAGACACTTTTTTGCAAGCATTTTAGAACCAATAGAGACACTTTTTGCAAGCACTTTAGAACCAATAGAGACACTTTTTGCAAACATTTTAGAACCAATAGAGACACTTTTTGCAAGCATTTTAGAACCAATAGAGGCACTCTTTCTCCAAGCATTTTAGAACCAATAGACACATTCTGCAAGCATTTTAGAACCAATAGAGACACTCTTTCTTCAAGCATTTTAGAGAGGCCCACAGGAGCCATTGGAGGAAGTGAAGGAGGGGGAGGAGCGACACCCGACCGGTAGGTTTAAAATCTAGCGCGGGGCTTGTGTTTCCAGAGGCCCACAGGAGCCGTTGGAGGAAGTGAAGGAGGGGAGGAGCGACACCCACCCGACCGTAAGGTTTTAAAATCTAGCGCGGGCTTGTGTGTTTCCAGAGGCCCACAGGAGCCGTTGGAGGAAGTGAAGGAGGGGGAGGAGCGACACCCGACCGGTAGGTTTAAAATCTAGCGCGGGGCTTGTGTTTCCAGAGGCCCACAGGAGCCGTTGGAGGAAGTGAAGGAGGGGGAGGAGCGACAACCCGACCGAGTGGTTTTAAAATCTAGCGCGGGGCTTGTGTTTTTCCAGAGGCCCACAGGAGCCGTTGGAGGAAGTGAAGGAGGGGGAGGAGCGAGCACCACGATCCGGTAGGTTTTTAAATCTGCGCGTGGACTTTGTGTATCCAAGAGCCCACGAGGTCCGTTGGAGGAATAGAGGATGGGTAGGAGCGACTCCCTACCGGTAGGTTTAAAATCTACGCGGGGCTTGTTTTTCCAGAGGCCCACAGGACCGTTTGGAGGAAGTGAAGGAGGGGAGGAGCGACACCCGACCGTAGGTTTGAAAATCTAGCGCGGGGCTTGTGTTTCCAGAGGCCCACAGGACCGTTGGAGGAAATGAAGGAGGGGGAGGACGACTAGAGGCGCGACACCGACCGTAGGAAAATCCACAGAGCCGTTGAAGGAAATTGAATGATGGGTAGGCGAGACACCCGACCGGAGATTAAAAACTGCGCGGGGGCTTGTGTTTCCAGAGGCCCACAGGAAGCCGATGGAGGAAGTGAAGGGAGGGGAGGAGCGACACTGAAAAAAAAAAACCGGTAGGATTTAAAATCGAGCGCGGGGGCTTGTGTTTCCAGAAGGCCCACAGGAGCCGTTTGGAGGAAGTGAAGAGGGGGAGGAGCGACACCCGAACCGGTAGGTTTAAAAATCGAGCGCGGGGCTTGTGTTTCCAGAGGCTTACCGAAATCCATAAAGTTCCATTTGGAGAAGTAGTTTTTTATTGAGGAAGCCGCTGATTGGTGGAAGAGGACCCGAGGAAGCAGCTGATTGGGTGCAACCCCGGGTTTACCAATTTTACATTTCTGCCTTCTGGGAGTGAGGGAATTCTGGAGTTAGGGATTCAGTATTTAGTAGTAAAGTTTAAAGGATAAGTTTTTGTGTTTTTTTTTAGTAATTGGGAGTAAGGTATGGCATAAGAGATTGGCCCCATGGTTTGTTCAGCCTGCAACATGTGGGAGATCAGGAGATGGTCGGTGTCCCTGGTGACTACGTTTTGCAGGAAGTTGTAGTGACCAGCTGCAGCTCCTGGCAGATCGCATTGAACGAATGGAACTAAACTGCTGCGGCTGGATTCATACTGGAGCATCCACGATGCGGAGAAAGTCGTGGATAGCACGTACAGTGAGTTGTCACACCGCAGGCAAAAGGTAGGAGGACAAGAAGGGAACGGGTGCCAATAGCCAGCAAAGCAGTAGGCAGGTAGTGCAGGAGTCCCCTGCGTCCATCTCCTCTCCTAAACAGGTATACCATTTTGGATACTGATAGGGAGGATGGCTCATCAGGGGAATGCAGCAGCAGCCAGGTTCATGGCACCATGGGTGGCTCTGCAGCACATGAGGGGGAAAAAAGAGGGGAAGGCAATATTAAATAGGGGATTCAATTGTCAGGGATAATAGATAGGCGTTTCTGCGGCCGCAAACGAACTCATATACTCTCTAATCCAGGATGGTATGAGTTGAGCCTCCTGGTGCAAAGGTCAGGATGTCACTGAACGGCTGCAGAACATTCTGGAGGGGGATGGTGAACAGCCAGATGTCGTGGTGCATGTTGCACCAACGATATAGGTAAAAAAAGTGATGAGGTCCTACAAGGTGAATTTAGGGAGCTAGGAGATAAACTTTAAAAGTAGGACCTCAAAGGTAGTAATCTCCGGATTACTACCAGTACCACGGGCCAGCAGAGTAGAAAGGAGGATAATGCAAATGAAATACGTGCTTGAAAAAGTGGTGGAGCAAGGGGGAGGATTCAAATTTTAGGCACTGGGACCAGTTCTGGGGGAGGTGGACCGGTACAAACAGGACGGTTTGCACCTGGAATGGAATGGAACCAATGTTCTTGGGGGTAGTGTTTGCTAGTAGCTGTCAGGGGAGGATTTAAACTAATTGGCAGGGGGTATGGGTACAAGAAGCAGAGAGGCAGGATGGTGTAAAATGAGGGTAGAAGCATTAGCTGGCAAGTGAAAGTAAAAGTGGCAGGCAGACAAAACCAGGGCAAAAATCAAAAAGGGCCACTTTTCAGCAAAATTGTATAAGGGGTAAATGCGTTTGTAAAGGACAAGCCGAAGCTTTGTGTCTCAATGCAAGGAGTATTCGTAATAAGGTGACGAGTTGAACGTGGCAATAGATATTTAATGATTATGATATAGCTTGGCGATCACGGAGACATGGCACCAGGGTGACGTAGGCTGGGAGCTGAACATCCAGGGATATTCAATATTCAGGAGGATAGAGAGAAAAGGAAAAGGAGGTGGAGTTGCAGTTGCTGGTTAAGAGGAATTAAAGCAATGGAAAGGAAGGACACTTAGCTTGGAGGATGTGAATCGGTATGGGTAAGCACAAAACACTAAGGGGCAGAAAAAGCATGGTGGGTGTTGTGTACAGGCCACCTAACAGTAGCAGAAGTTTGGGGATGGTATCAAACAGGAAATTAGAAATGCGTGCGACAAACAAAACAGTTATAATGGGTTACTTCAATCTACATATAGATTTGGGTTAATCAAATTGGCAGGGGTGCTGAGGAAGAGGATTTTTTGGAATTGTATGCGGATAGTTATCTAAAATCACAACATGTAGAGGAACCAACGAGAGAGCAGGCTATTTTAGACAGGGTTTTTGAGTATGAGGAAGGGGTAATTAGCCGTCTGTTGTACGTGCCCCCTAGGGCAAGAGTGACCATAATATGGTTGAGTCTCCATTAGGATGGAGAGTGACATTGTTAATTCAGAAACAATGGTCTGAACTTAAAAAAGTAACTTTGATGGTAAGAGACGTTGAAATGGCCAAAGCATGACTGGCAATTAATACTAAAAGGGTTGACGGTGGATATACAATGGAGACATTTAAAGACTGCATGGATGAACTACAAAAATTGTTCATCCCAGTTTGTCAAAAGAATAAATCGGGGGAAGGTAGTGCCACCGGGATAACAAGGGAAATCAGGATAGTATCAAAGCAAAGGATGATGCGTACAAAGTAGCCAGAAAAAGAGCATACCAGAGGACTGGGAGAAATTCAGAGACCAGCAGAGGAGACAAAGGGCTAATTAGGAAAGGAAAAATAGATTATGAAAGAAAACCTGGCAGGGAACATAAAAAACTGACTGCAAAAGTTTTTATAGATATGTGAAAGAAAGAGGTTAGTTAAAACAAATGTAGGTCCCTTGCAGTCAGAAACAGGTGAGTTGATCGGGAGAGGGGGGGGGAACAAGGATATGCGGACCAATTAATAACTACTTTGTTTCCGTCTCACTAAGGAAGACATTAAATAACTGCCCTGAAATAGTAGGGGACGGGGGTCAAAGGAGGAATTGAGTGAAATCCAGGTCAGTCGGGAAGTGGTGGTTGGGTAAATTGAATAGATTAAAGGCCGATAAATCCCCAGGGCCAGATAGGCTGCATTCCTCAAGTACTAAGGAGTAGCTCAGGAAATAGTGGATGCATTAGTGATAATCTTTCCAAAACTCTTTAGATTCTGGGAGTAGTTACTGAGATTGGCGGGTAGCAAATGTAACCCCCTTTTAAGAAGGGAGGGAGGGAGAAAACGGGGAATTACAGACCAGTTTATTTCTAACATCGGTATGGGGAAACTGCTATAGTCCAGTTATTAAAGATGGGATAGCAGCACATTTGGAAAGTGGTGAAATCATTGGACAAAGTCACATGGATTTTACAAAAGTAAATCATGTCTGACGAATCTTGTGGAATTTTTCGAGATTGTAACTAGTACGTGATAAGGAGAACCAGTGATGTGGTATATCTGGACTTCCAGAAGGGCTTACGACAGGTCCCTCATAAGAGATTTAGTAAACAAACTTAAAGCATACGGTTATAGGGGTTCAGTATTGAATGTGGATAGACGAACTGGCTGGCAAACAGGAACAAAGAGTAGAGTAAACGGGTCCTTTTCACAATGGCAGGCATAACTAGTGGGGTACCGCAGGCTCAGTGCTGGGACCCCAGCTCTTTACAATAATATTAATGATCTGGATGAGGGAAATGAAGCAATTCTCCAATTTGCCGAGATGACACTAGCTGGGGGGCAGTGTTCGCTGTGAGGAGGATCTAGGGAGACTGCAAGGTGACTTGGATAGCTGGTGAGTGAGGCAAATGTTTGGCAGATGCAGTATATGTGATACATGTGAGGTTATCCACTTTGGTGGGCAAAAACAGAAGCAGAATATATTTAAAATGGTGGCCGATTAGGAAAAGGGAGTGCAGCGAGATGCCTGGGTGTCGTTTGGGTACACATCATTGAAAGTAGGCATGCAGGTGGCAGCAGGCAGTGAAAAAAGCGAATGGTATGTAGCTTTCATAGCAAAAGGAATTGATTACAGGACAAGGAGGTTCTACTTCAGTTGTACAGGGTCTTGGTGAGACCACACCTAGAGTATGCGTGCAGTTTTGGTCTCCAAATCTGAGGAAGGACATTATGTTGCCATAGAGGAGTAAGAGAAGGTTCACCAGAACTGATTCCTGGATGTCAGGACTGGCTTATGAAGAAAGACTGGATAGACCGGTTTATACTCCTCTTGATTAGGAGATTAAGAGGGGATCTTATAGAAACTTACAAAATTCTTAAGGGGTTGGACAGGCTAGATGCAGGAAGTCCAGGACAAGGGGTCACAGCTTAAGGATAAGGGGGAAATCCTTTTAAGACCCGAGAGGAAAAGACTTTCTTCCACACAGAGAGTGGTGAGTCTCTGGAACTCTCTTGCCACAGGAGGGTAGTTGAAGCCAGTTCATTGGCTGATATTTAAAGTGAATGGATGTGGCCCTTGAGGGCTAAGGGATCAGAGGGTATGGAGAGAAGCAGGTACGGGATACTGACTTGGAAATGATCAGCCATGACATATTGAATGGCGGTGCAGGCTCGAAGGGCTGAAGGCCCTAACTCCTGCAACCTAATTTTCTATGTCTATGTTTAACCATAGAGACACTCTTCTGGCAACCATTTAGAACAAATAGAGACACTTTTTGCAGCCACCATTAATAGAACAGAATAGAGTGACGCCTGGATGAGGTCAGGAAAAGGCCAGAGGCTAGGTAAGTTTAAACAGATCCCCCCTTTAATCCCTACTGCGAGAGCTACCACACCAACTGCCAGCACACACCCATGGGTGGTCCAGGAAACCCCGTGGCAGACAACGCCCCTGTCACTCAATCGCGAGGGGGATGAACCAAGAGTGCCTAACCCCCAGGGACCGCCACAGGATCCCCCCAAGTTGCGATAGGCACGAAATGGATAGGTGGGTGCATGCGGCGACCAGGCCTGGTGTTCACCATGCTCGGGACAGGACGGGCGACTGACAACAGGTGCAGGAAGGCAGAGTAGCCAGAGGCCCCCCGCCGGAAGTACCCTGACCAGTGAGGCGCCCACGTTTTTCGGGGGCCACGCTACAGCACCGGAAGTCAATATCAATAATGTGGTGGCTTCAGCCGCGCAAACTGAAACAGCCTCATGTGACCCCCCTGTCCCCCCAAGACGAAAGTGACGAGCCATCGTTCCAGGACCGGGATGGGACTTCGTACGGCCGATGGAGAAGTTTGTCAGTGGGGGCGTGTGAGCCTGCACCCTGTTCAGCAGGTGTTCGTTTTTTTTTCACTTTTTTTGTATTTTTTAGTATGTTTAATGCGTGGTTTTTAATGTTTCTTTGTTTGTGGTTTGTGTGGGGGGGGTGTGAGGGGGTAAAGGGGGAAAACCGCTTTGGGTCGCCTCCTCCACGGAGAGGCGAATTTTTTCCTGGTCGCCTCCCCGTGGCCTAATTGCGAGGATCGGGTTGGGCCTTTCCTGGAGACGTGCCCGAGGCTTCAGTCTGTTAGCGCGCAGCGCGGAAGTTTCGGCGTGGAGCAGGCGAGCCCTGGCCGGGGCTCGCCGGAGGGGATGCGCTCTGTTTCGGTGGCCGTGGCAGCTGGGCAGCCCTCCGAGCGACGTGGTCTGCAGAGTTTCAGCCTCGCCGGAGTTCTGCAGCACGGGATATTCATGTTGGGGGACCCGGGGAAGAAAGAAGCTCTGATTGCGGCCCACGGCCTTACTTTCTAGGCCGCCGGCCCTTGCAGTCTCGGATGCTTCGGCTGTGGCACGAACTTTTAAATCTCGGTCCGCGGTCAGCACCGTACCCCATCCTGAAGCCTCGGTCTCCGGTGGGAAGCCACGATTCAGGCTTACCTGGTCTTTTTACCTTGTCAGGACATCTGGATGCCTGCAGCGGCGGGCTGCGGAGGGTTGAGAGGCCCGGACCACAGGGGGGGAAGATGGAGGAGGACGTGCTAATATTTGTGCCCTTCCCACCCCCCCCCTTGAGAAATGTGTTGGTGGATGTTTGTGTTTCCAATTTTTATGTGTATTGTGTGTTCTTTATTCATTGTATGCTGCTGGCAAATTATTTCACTTGCACTTTATGTGAAATGTTGACGAATAAAAACCGTATTGTATTGTATTGTATTGGTATTGTCCGATGGGGCATCCTACGCAGGAAGACGAGCTGCAGTCCTCCAGAAGAAGAGGGGGCGTAGCGGACGGAAGGGACCATGAAAGAGGACGTGGCACTGGCACCAGTTGCCCATCGTCTCCCGAACGAACGTCTCAGAGTGTCTGAGGCTGCTAGCTGGCCTGTGCCGGCGGGATGAATCCCCGGGGCCATCCGTTCAATGGAGAGCCATACACCAAATCGGCGGAGGAGGAGGCCAAAGGTCCTCTTTCGGTGCAGTGCGGATCCCAGCAAAACCATGGCAGGGCGTCCACCCAGTCCGGATCATTGAGCCGTGCCTTCAGGAGTCCTGTATCTGATGGTGAAAATGCTCCACCAGGCGTCCGTTGCCTGCGGATGTTATGCCGTCTTGTGTGTAGCCGAACACTGAAGGCGTTGCCATGGCCGATGCAGTTCCGACGTGAACTGAGAGGCCCCCGGTCGGATGTTATGGCAGTGGCGCCCCGAACCGGGGATCCTGATGCGCGCCCAAGGCCGAGCACAAGTGGCCGTTGAAGAATCTGGCATCACGCAGAATGGCTTCAGGTCACCTCGTGAAGAGTCGACAAGGTGAGTAGATAGGTCAATCCCCAGGATGGCGGGCAGCGGCCCCACGATGTCCACGTGAATGTGGTCAAAACTCTGCCGGAGGGATGGTGAAACTCCTGCATCGGAGTTGTGCCACGTGTCGTTGCATCTTGGCGGTCTGGCGGGATGCAAGTGCGGCCCAATGTCCAAACCTCCTTCTGCAGCCTGTGCCACATGGAAGCGGGAGGCTACCACGGGCCTTTTCGCCCGGTGGAGGGATGCGCAAGCGGTGGAGCACCTCAACACCCTGCGCTGCCAGGACGATGGGGACGAGGGCGTCGCGGGAAAATCCAGTGGAGACATCGCACAGCTGCGTTGTGCCCCCAAGACCACAGAGATAAACATCCTGCAACTGAGACCGAATCTGCCGTACGATAGTCGGCCCCCCAATTTTCCTCGACGGACAGTGAGCGGCTGCCACGCGGATAATTAATCCCCTCGTGACTTGGAAAAACCGCGTGGACTGGCGGTCTCGATAAGGCACATCGGCCACCCTATTGAATTTTCCCTCCCGAAACGGGATGGAGGTGGTGTATTCGGACACATACGCCAAATGCCGCTGCTGGCCGGGCAGACCATGGGTCCGAAACCTTGGGAACGACGAAAGGTTAGCGGTTTGTGGTCTGTATTTGCGGTTTAAATGGCCCCCTTCCCCTCCAGGAAGTAGCGAAATGGCGTACAGCGAGATGACATGCAGATAAGGCTTGTGGTCGAAAGCTCTTGTAATGGGCTGAGCACACTGAGATGCCTGTGAAGAAGGCGAGTGGGCCGCCGCATCCGTCAACGAGCCTGCCTCCAACAATGCCCAACCGCTACCTCTGAAGCAGGCCACCGTCAGGGCGGTCGAGGCGTGCTCTCTTGGGTGGATGAGCATCATCGGCTCAACCAGTTACCTCTTAGCCCTCTCGACTGCGCTGTTGCTTCCATGGGCCCATCAACCTTCCTGCGATGACACACCATCAGGTGGAAAAGCGGACGGCATGACTGCCGGCCGTTGCTGGCAGGAAAACGGTGATTAAAAGGTGACCATCCCACGAATTCCTGTAGGCCTTAAATTGATCGGACGGGGGATACCTGCGACAGCCATCCACCCTGGCGGGCAGAGGCACCACCCCCTGTGGAGTACGCGGTGGCGAGGGAGTCAATGCCGTCATCCCAAAAACAGGTTACTTGGGTAACGGAGTTGATGGACAACCGGGAAGTAGCTGAGGCGCTGACACAGCTGACGGAGGTGGAATGCAGTGCTCATGCTTGGCGAGCGACTGGCTAAGTGGATGTCATCCAAGTAGATGAGGAACTGCGGGCTTACACGTTTGCAAAGTCATCTGAAAGGCTGCGCAGAGTTCTTTCAATCCAAACGGCATCCGTACAAATTCGAATGACCAAATGCCATTATAAAGGCCGTCTTCGGGTAATCGTCGGGGCGGGACCGAATTTGATTGTTCCCTTGCATGAGGTCCACCTTGGGAAATACGATGCTCCGGCCAGGTGAGTGTTGAAAGTCCTGGATGTTGCTGGGACGGGTACGGTCAGCGACGTTCGCATCGTTCTGGCGACGGTAATCCCCACACAGGGCCTGCAGCCGTCCGCTTGGGGACTCACGTGGAGCGGTGATGCCCATCGCCTCATCAGGGGAACTCTCTCCAGCGATACGAAGCTTGTCTGGCGTGGATGGCGCGCTCGGGCGAGCACAGGCGGGCCGGTAGTATGGGTATGGTGCTCCAACCGTGCTTGGGGGTGGAGGACCGGAAGTGCGGTTCAAGGATGTCACGGAAATCCGCAAGGTTGCACGTGAATGTCGATCCACGGACGACATGGGGGCCAATTTCAGGGCGTGATCGGGATCACCCAATGCAGAGAAGAGCGGCTCCAGTGTCGACAGAGTGAATCAGGTGTTGTCGCCGCTTGACATTCGATGAGCAGTGAATGGGCTCAAGGAAGTTTGCTGCCATGCAACAGCTGGGAAAAGTCACAGCAATGACGAAACCCCGAAAAGGAGTGCTGCCAAAGTTGAGGGATGAGTGCGAATTCCGTAGGTGCGAATAGCACTCACGTTAGCACGGTGAGGAGGGGCCCGCGTTTGCCCGTCACGAATGTCAGCGATGGTGGGAGGCAGATACTCTCACTTCTGCACCGTGTGTACATGAGGAATCGACCTCCTGTGCGGCCGGATCCAGGTGAAGACGCGATGAATTTTGTCGGCCGCGTTGGAATTATCATGACGACGGCCCCCTGTGTTTGCCTGGAATCAACACGGTGGGCGACATTGCGTGGCCAAGCAGCTCCCCAGCGACGCTGGTATAGCACCAACCTGCTCTGCTGGCATTCTGGTGAACTGCAAGTGATCTGGCTGGTTTGAACACCAGCGACCTCTGCAGGCATCGGGTGGAAAACAGCAGCAAAGTTGTTTGAGTTGCCACCAACAGCCTCTGTGGCGTTTGGTGGACGTGCAGGTGGGCCATGCTGGAAAGACATGCCTGACTTGGAATGCCAATGGCGGCCGGATTTTGCGTGGAGGGCCATCAGGGAGCAGTGGAGAAGGCGGTCGATAGTGGCCACGACCTGTTCTGAGCCTCCAACCACCACGGGATGGAAGGTCAGCGCTTCCGGTTTTGCTGGCGAGACATCACAGTATTCGGCCTGCTCGCCCAGAACCTGCATGTTAGTATAGGGCTCCTGGCGATCTGCAGGCGGTGTTC
>CM069157.1:27245597-27343188 GCA_035221665.1 Okamejei kenojei
TTGGGAGTTTTATAAGTTAGTGAGGGGGATTAGAAGTAAAATTTTATATTTAATTTGAATGAGAATTTTGTCAACTTTCTTCGTTAATAATCCTGATTTTCCACCAATCTTAAAACTGAAAATAATTTTAAATCCAGTTTAAATTGTAACATTCCGTCCGAATGGAGCTCATGCAAATAGTGCGCAGCTTTCTGCAAAATAAATTGTTTTAATTAACACCTGATCGGCAGAGTGGGGGATTCCAGAAGTGTGTCCACCAGAGGAACAAGCGCAAATGACTCAAGGCACAAATCCCAGACCTGGGGATGTTTTGAGAAGATTTCCGGTTTGCCAAAATACAGCAACATTTTGTCTTAATAACAGCCGACCTGTGACTTTCTTCTTATTCTCACCTTCCTGAGAAAGAGAACTAGTCATTCTTCACCTCCAGAAATTATTGGGCAAAGATTCCAGCACAGGAAAGACAACACATTTTAAGAGTTGGATACAAGAAACAAGATTCAAGATCATTCAAAAGGAAAAAATGCTGAAATAACTCAGCAGGTTCTAGGCAAAGCAGCATATCTAAAATGTTAACAAAGTCCCTGGTGTGTGCAGAGTGATGTTAATATGCAGAGAATTTCTGGTCAGTGCGGACTCTGTGGGCCCGAAGGGCCTGTTTCCGCACTGAAACACTAAACAAAAGGGAGAACCTGCTGCCTCGCACAGTCTGGGAAATGGAATCTGGGCTTCTGCTGCCCTGCACGCTCCTCAGTATCTCTGTCCTCAGTTGCACCATGACTGATGCTTGCACTCAGCAAATCCTCACATCATAACAAGTACTAACCTGCGCTGTTCGATCCCGACAGGTAAATGCACATCACAAGCACAATTGGAATGAAGAGCTTCATCCTGTCTCCGACCTGTTGAAACAAAGAATCTCCAATTCATTTTAATTTTACTTGACAATCTATTGAAAATAAGAACCAGCAGCCAGTCCCGTGTGACAGCAACACACAAACAGTCCCTCTGGTACTCACTGTGTCCGTCTTCAACAAGCCGGTTTCACCTCAGGTGGGTCCAATACTCTGGGCACAAGCTGTTTTTTTTTTTTTTTTTCTGCAATTTAATATTCTGCTGAAACCAGTCACAGTCAATCGCAGGAAGGAACTGGTGGAGCAAATTCTGCTGCCACTAATCTGTCTGGCATCAATCAGCATCAATAATGAGAGGAGGGTGTGATGCGTGGCACGTTAATTCATCTTCCCGGGTGGTGATGAAGTTCACATCTCCCAGCTGATCACAGATAGTTCCCCCGCTCCATCTGGGAGCCCATCCTAGAGTTAATGCCCACTCCTGACCCCAGCCTTTCCCTCCTACATTTGAACCCCAGTTCCACTGAATCACTCCTGGGGTTAATCAGCAAGGATAGTCCAGGAAACCGTCTCCTTCCTCCTCATGGACTTTGATCGGATCACCAGATGTCACACTCCTCCATGAGAGGTCATGTTTGCAAGACTATGCCGACTGTCCCTAGTTTAGCCCATACTGTTTCAAATGCGAGTCAATCTCTATCCAGAAGAATCCTCTTCAATAGCTTCTCTACCACTGACTTATCAGCCTGTATGTTCCAAGATTCTTTCCATTCTCCTTCTTAAACAAATGAACAATATTTGTTACTGTCTAGTCCTCTGTGACCCGCCTGTGGCATGGCAAAGATCTTCGATAAGGTCCCTACAATCTCTTATGTAGAGATGGACACAAAATGCTGGAGTAACTCAGTGGATCAGAAAGCATTCTGGAGAGAAGGAATGGGTGATGTTTCTTTCTTTAGACCTTGCCACGCTTATCCATCCTCCTTACTCAAACATGCCATACCATGAATTTTGATCAACCGGTCTTTAAATTACCCCACATGCAGATATGGACTTACCCAACAACTTACTCTTATTTTACTCTCCCTAGCTCCTGCCTAATAACGTAATTTGTCTCACTCCAATGTAATCCTTCCTGCAAAGTTCAGCCTTCTCCCTATTCAAAAATAATGATAAAACATATGGAGTTATGACCACTACCCCAAAATGCTTTTGCACTGAAATAGTAAGATTAAATGAGAACTTACCAGTTTGAAGTTTGATCGTTATTTTATGAGGAGTTACGATGAGGGATTACGTGAAGAAGGCCGTCCCCACGCATGCGCGTCAATTTTCAAAGCAGCGGTGTGAAATCACAGATAACAGTTGTTGAACTAACATAGTAAGATTATAGATGACCTAGAACTATCAGATGATCGTTTGTTACGAGGGTAGGGAGCGGAGGGCACATAATCCCTCATCGTAACTCCTAATAAAAATAACAATCAAACTTCAAACTGGTAAGTTCTCATTTAATCTTGCTATTTTACTTCGGAGTCACGTGAGTGACTACGTTAAGATTATGAAAGTCTGTGATTTCATGCAGAGGAATGAGTCCGCACATCACAACTGCATCAATTGACCAGGACGAGTGAGAAATTAATGCATTCAGCCTACACATAGTTTGTTAAAAAGCTGATGTGTTAGTCATCAAAGGAAAAATAATAGTGACCCCTCCCATCCTGGGGAAACTATGAAACAAAACATAAATGGAATTGGCAAATACCCCCGGTCTGGCATTGGGTTGGATACAAGAAACAAGATTCAAGTATATTCAAAAGGAACAAAATGTTGAAATAACTCAGCAGGTCAGGCAGCATGTCTAAAATGTTAAAAAAAAGTCCCTGGAGAATGGAGGAGGACTGGCCAAATTGTGTGCCTTCCACCACAGTGATGAATGCAGTGGTGGATGTTTGTGTTAAATTTTTATTGAGTTTTGTGTGTTCTTTTTCATTTCACCTGTATTTTATGTGTAAGTGACCAATAAAACTAATTGTATTGTGTTGGTGTGTGCAGGGTGGTGTCCAGCCTGCGACCGGAGCCCTCAAGGTCAATTCCAGTTGGAGGCCGCCAGCTCCTAGAATCTAGCAGCCCGGGACTAGCTGCAGTTCCCAGGTCGGCTCGCCTGCCCCAGGTCTGGCTGTAGTGTCCAGGTCAGATCCGGCCCGTGGGCCATATGTTACCTGTGATGTATATGTAATATAAATGCCAGTGCCCCTTTAATATAGATGCCTGTGCCGCCGTGATTGAGGTCAGGTGACCTTGGAGAAGTTTCCGTCGGTTGTGGAGATTAAACCTTACCTACAAATGTCGGACCGTGTTTTCTTTGTGCTAGTCACAACAGGGCCATACGTGGTCTCAAACATTACATGGTGTCAAAGTAAAAAAAACTAAAGCTCATTCCCCGAAAGTCGGGGTTAATGCGCTTAAATGAGATTGAATATGTGGGACACGTCATCTCGCAAGCAGGCGTGTCGCCAAGCCCATCCGTGTCAGCAGCATGCTACAAATGCCATACCCGACAAACAAGGCTGGTGCAAACGTTCTTGGGGATGATGACATACATGGCCAAGTTTATTCCGAACCTCTCGGAGATCACCGCCCCACTTAGACAGCTAACAGAAAAGGGAATAGCGTGGCATTTTGAGCAGAAGCACAGACAGGCAGTAGACAAGCTGAAATGTCTTCTCACTTCGCCACCCGTACTCAAACTGTACGATGTGAACGCGCCCGCTTCAATTGCCACAGACGCTTCCAACAACGGATTTGGAGCGGTCCTGGTGCAAGACGAGAGACCTGTTGCATATGCTTCACGACATGTGAACGCGGCTGAGCGCAACTATGCGTCTATAGAGAAGGAGCTGTGCTCCATATTGTACGCATGCAGAAAGTTTCATGACTTCATTGTTGGTCAGCGCACAGTAATCTTTACTGACCACAAGCCATTAGTAGGCTTGCTCACCAAGCCGCTACACAAATTAAGCCCCAGACTCCAGCGCATGCAAATGCACCTGCTACGGTACGACCTGGAAATGGTGGAAGCCAGGACGTGAAATGTTTGTCCCCGATGCCCTGAGCCGGCTGCCCAGTGCACACACGCCTGCGGAAGAGTACACCTCATTGCCGAACGTGATTCATGCTGTAGAAGCCATCCTACACATGTCAGACGAGCGCCTTGCGCAGTTCAAAGCTGAAACAAAAAAAGATCGAACCCTAACACTGTTGTGCGAGTACATAACAAAAGGTTGGCCTAGTAACAGGCATGATCTGCCCTCGGACTTGACTCCGTTTCATACATACCATGACGAGCTGGTTGAAGTCGATGGATTAGTCTTGAGGGAAAACCGAATCGTAGTCCCCCAATGCATGCGAAGGCAGATGCTGAAGGCGCTGCATGAATCGCATCTGGGAGTAGTGAAACTTAAACAATGAGCCCGCAATTTATTCGTGTGGCCAGGTATGAATGCACAGATTGAGGACACTGTGGGAAATTGCTCGATATGCCAGGCGACCAGGAAAACACAAGCAAGCGAGCCGCTCCAACAACAGTTCATCCGCAGCAGACCTTTGTCTAAGGTCGGCGCAGACATCTTCCATCTGGATGGAGTTGACCATTTGCTTGTAGTGGACTATTACTCCAAGTACCCAGAAATAGCACAACTGACGGACATGACATCACATTCGGTGATACGTGAGATGACGGGCATGTTTGCCCGGGAATGGTATTCCTAACTTGGTGATGACAGACAATGCGAGACAATTTGCGACCGGAGCCCTCAAGGTCAATTCCAGTTGGAGGCTGCCAGCTCCTAGAATCTAGGCAGCCGGGACTAGCTGCAGTTCCCAGGTCGGCTCGCCTGCCCCAGGTCTGGCTGTAGCGCCCAGGTCGGATCCGGCCCGTGGGCCGTATGTTACCAACCCCTGTTCTAGATGTTAGTCCTCATTGTGTGTGTCCCCCATCCCCATGTTTTAAAAGCTATTTCCCAATATTTGGACTATAGTTTTACAGCCTATGATTCATTTGCTCTTTGAATCAATCACTGACATTGCCTTATCATTTCTCTTTCCACGTTGCTGCCGCTTTTCTTTCACTAGTTTCCGAATGATTACTACACAGCTGATGATCAAATAGCTTTTGCAAGATCACAATATGACCTTCACCACCGTTCCTTCTTTGACCCTCCTTGTGAGTTCTGTATGGGTGCAGAAAGCAACGTCGCCTATTTCCTTCGCTCTATAGATGCTGCCTCACGTGCTGAGTTTCTCCAGCATTTTTGTCCACCTTCAATTTTCCAGCATCTGCAGTTCCTTCTTAAACAGGCAAACCAGTTAAGTCACCAGTAGATGTGCTTGCAGACACTAACGACTTTCAAATAAGTAAGCAAATCAATTTGGCCGCAGGTGAAGACAGACTGTTTTTGCAGCAGGCAGGAGCCTTCGTGGGCATGCAATGTGGTGACGGAATGGATTAGTTACCTTGTGCTCCATCTTAGATGGCAAATTACAATTTCAAACTCAGAACATGGAACAGTAAAACTCAGGAACAGGCCCTTCACATTCAATGCCTGTGCAGAAAACAGTGCCAAGAACAACTCTTACAGTATCTGCCTGCACATAATCCATATCCATCCATTTCCTGCATATCCATATGCCTGTCCAAAAGTCTCAAAAATGCCACTATTATCTCTGGCTCAGCCACATCCTGCGTTCCAGGCACTCACTACGCTCTGAGCAAAACAACTTGCTCAGGGAGAGATAGATCAGCCATGATTGAATGGAGGAGTAGACTGAACAGCACTTTGGCCATGTGGATTGTTTTTAAATGTCCTTTATAAATACATTTGTTTTGATTTTATTTGATAGTCTTGATGGGCCGAATGGCCTGATTCTGCTATCACTTATGACCTTATTAGGTGGGACTAGTGTAACTGGGTCAAGTTGGCCGGTGGGCAAGTTGGGTTGAAGGAGCTGTTTCCATGCTCTATCACTCTTTCACTCCATGACCTCACCTTTCCTCAGATTAAAAACCATCTGTCATTTCTGTGGTTCATCTAGATTCTGCTGTGTAGTTTAAAGCCTTCATCAAAGTGCACAACTCCACCAAGTTTGGAATCGCCTGCAGACTTAATTAACAACACATCTACTGTTATGGCCATGTCATATATATATATACACACTACAAACTACAGAAGGCCCAGCTACCATGTGCTTGTTCAGCATCTCACCACCATTCTCTTATTCAAAGCACAAATTCCCTCCTTTATTCTTGAGCGGTCCTACCTTCTCCCTGGTCACCTTCATGTAAAGTGGATAAAACCCCGGAGCCTGATCAGGTCTAGAAGCTAGGGGAGAAATAACAGGATCCTGTCAGAGAGACTGTAACATCTTCAGCCACAGGGGAAGGAGCGGGACACTGGAGGATGGCTTAAGTTGTGACTTTTCTCCAGAAGGGCTGTAAAGACAAGCAAGGGAACCACAGGCCAGTGAACATCAGTGGGGGGAAGGTTATTGGAGAGGAATCTGAGGGATAGTGGCAGATTATGTAAAGGTAAGGATGGATTAGAAACAATCAGCATGGTTTTGAGTGTGGGAAATTGTGTCAATCAAATCTGAAAGAGAACTAGGAGAGGTAGGAGAGCGTTGGTCTGTAAGTGAACCAAGCAACTTGGGCTCTGCAAGGACAGGACCTAGGATTGAACAGAAGAGATCGCAGCGGGGCCAACACTAGCAATGAGGCAAACGCAACTGGGGAGAAACATATTGGAGTCACTCCAGGTATTGAGATGTTTCCAACAGTATGTTTGTTTTGTTTAATGTCACAGGTCTTTGCCACATTGCCAGTACATTGGTTTTGATGAGTTAATGACCTAAACCAATCTGCCCGACTACATGGAAAGCACAAAGGCTACACGCGGTTGTGGTAATGCACAGGCAAGGAGACTAGACAAACAAACAAACAACAAACGGAGTCTCAATAAATGGCCAAACAATAACTCGTGCGGTGTCACAAGGATTAGATCTGGGCTCAATTGTTTACATTCCACATATGTGACGGATGAAGCGACTGAGTGAACCGTAGACAGATTTACTGGTGAACAAAGACAGGTGGATGACCAGGTTGTGAGGAGGGCACAGGGAGCCTGGAAATAGATAAGGACAGGTTAACTGAGTGGACAATTAGTTGGCAGATGGAGCACAATGTAGGAAAATGTAAGGTATCCCAGATTTGGAAGAAAGAATGAAAACAGAAATATTAATTAAACAGAGCGAGACTACACAATGCTGATCCACAAAATGATTTTGGGATCCGAATGCATCAAACACAAATATTTAGCTAGAAGATAAACCATGTTATTTGAACATCTCATGGTATGTTGGCCTTTATTACAAAAGGAATTAAGTATATAAGTAGGGGTTGATTTCCATCAATACCCACAGTGAGCGGGAAGGGTGTCACTCAAGAGATATGCTTAACACATTCACAAGGCAAATCAGTTAAGTCTCCGGTACATAAGTGTGCTTGCAAACACTAATGTCTTTCAAATAAGTAAGCAAATCAATTTGGCCGCAGGTGAAGACAGACTGTTTTTGCAGCAGGCAGGAGCCTTCGTGGGCATGCAATGTGGTGACGGAATGGATTAGTTACCTTGTGCTCCATCTTAGATGGCAAATTACAATTTCAAACTCAGAACATGGAACAGTAAAACTCAGGAACAGGCCCTTCACCACTCAATGCCTGTGCAGAAATCAGTGCCAAGAACAACTCTTACAGTATCTGCCTGCACATAATCCATATCCATCCATTCCCTGCATATCCATATGCCTGTCCAAAAGTCTCAAAAATGCCACTATTATCTCTGGCTCAGCCACATCCTGCGTTCCAGGCACTCACTACGCTCTGAGCAAAACAACTTGCTCAGGGAGAGATAGATCAGCCATGATTGAATGGAGGAGTAGACTGAACAGCTCTTTGGTCAACGTGGATTTTTTTTAAAATGTCCTTTATAAATAAATTGTTTTGATTTGATTTGATAGTCTTGATGGGCCGAATGGTCTGATTCTGCTATCACATGACCTTATTAGGTGGTACTTGTGTAACTGGGTCAAGTTGGCTGGTGGGCAAGTTGGGTTGAAGGAGCTGTTTCCATGCTCTATCACTCTTTCACTCCATGACTTCACCTTTCCTCAGATTAAAAACCATCTGTCATTTCTGTGGTTCATCTAGATTCTGCTGTGTAGTTTGAAAGCCTTCATCAAAGTGCACAACTCCACCAAGTTTGGAATCGCCTGCAGACTTAATTAACAACACATCTACTGTTATGGCCATGTCATATATATATACACACTACAAACTACAGAAGGCCCAGCTACCATGTGCTCGTTCAGCCTCTCATCACCATTCTCTTACTCAAAGCACAAATTCCCTCCTTTATTCTTGAGCGGTCCTACCTTCCCCCTGGTCAAACCTCTTGTAAAGTGGATAAAACCGTGAGCCTGATCAGGTCTAGAAGCTAGGGGAGAAATAACAGGAGCCTGTCAGAGAGACTGTAACATCTTCAGCCACAGGGGAAGGAGCAGGACACTGGAGGATGGCTTCAGTTGTGACTTTTCTCCAGAAGGGCTGTAAAGACAAGCAACGGAAGCACAGGCCATTAAGGAGGTAGATACATTCACAGGAATGGCACAGGATGGGCCGCTCGAGCAAAGATTCAAGGCCGCAGGAGGGTGTAAAATAAATATTAAAGTTACAAGGAACCAGTCATGGTGTCAGGATTGGACACGGAATGTTGGGTTCTCTGTAATTGTTGCTTTGTTTGTACTATCAAATTATATTATCAATTGATATTTGGTGATAAATTTGCCTTTCAATGAAAAGGGCATTATTTTCATTCTTTTATAATGGGAAAAAAAAATTATCACATAAACTGAGGCAATGTTTGGGAAAAAATGTTTTATTTGCTCATTACTGTGTTGGTTGAGCTAGATTGTCGTATGGAATGAGTCTACGACATAAAAAACACAGAAGCTACAAAATCTTCACGCAGTCACTCACGTGACTCCGAAGTAAAATAGTAAGATTAAACGAGAACTTACCAAGTTTGAAGGTTGATCTGTATTTTACGAGGAGTCGCGGTGAGGGATTTTGTGAAGACCCCGCCAGCACGCATGCGCGGCATCCTTCAAAGCAGCGGTGTGGAATCACAGAACCAAACCATGACTAAAAATAGTAAGATGAAAAACGTAGAACTACCTGGTTGACCTTATGATAGAGGGTGGGAGCGGTGGGCACGAAATCCCTCACCGCGACTCCTCGTAAAATACAGATCAACCTTCAAACTTGGTAAGTTCTCGTTTAATCTTACTATTTTACTTCGGAGTCACGTGAGTGACTTCGTGAAGATTTCAAAGCTCTGTGATTTCACGCCCTGGACAACGTCCATGCTTATCACACTGCCGCCAGTCTGATGGAGGAAGACTGTTAATGGAGTTCAGTCGAATCTGGCTGAAAAAATCAACAAAATTTATTAATCAAATAAACAACAAACCCCTAAATCGGGGCCAGACATTTACTGAGCGGTTCCCAGGATAGCTTCTGCGAATGTCGCAGGGGCGGCCAGAGGCTTGTTATAGAACCGTTGAAAGGTTTTTCCACTGGCCCAGCCCGCGGTGGCGAGAATGTGGTCCATGGGCACCTCCATGGCTCTCTCCGCTGATGTGAATGCAGCCCTGGTGGAATGAGACTTAAAAATGTCAGTAGCAACTCCTGCTGCATCCAGCACCACCCTGAGCCACCTGGCGATCGTCTGTGTAGTCACCCGATGATGCGGAGGTTTATGACTGATGAGGAGCCCCTGTTCCTTCATCCTGATAACTCCAGTAACTCGGATGTAGTGGTGGAGATGGGTGACTATGCAGAGAGTGGCATCTACAGGGTCCGCCCGAAATTCCAACTGCAGCCCATGCGCCCCTGGCCTGTGCTGTTTTAATAATTCTTTGACAAATAAATTTATTTGACCAGGGGTGGCCACCATGCTGTCCAGTCGCAGTTTCTGTAATGTCTGGACTCGTTGGGCTGTAGTCAGTGCCATAAGCATCACCACCTTGAGGGTGAGCTGTTTCAATGGTAGCTCATCTATTGGAGCCCAGCTCCTCAGTAGGGTCAGCACGATCCCCACATCCCACGTTACTGTATATCTGGGTCGTGGAGGGTTGGTGTTGAACACTCCCCTCATTAGTTTAGACACCAGGTGGTTGGAACCGACACCTATATCCAGGTATGAGGACAGCGCACTCCTGGCGCTGTTGATGGCACTGTAGCTGAGGCCAGCATCAAAATGGAGGCCTGGTAGAAACTCCACCACATCAGGTATTGTTGCCGAGTTGGAAGACTTGTTGGTCCGGCCACAGAATGCCTCCCACTTTCTGATTTGGGTGAGGTATTGTTTCCGAGTTGATTCTCGGCATGATGCGGCGATAAGGTCTATGGCTCTTAACAAGATGCCTGCCCGGATGAGTGGTCTTTCAGAACCTGCAGGCCAACAAGTTTAAATGACCATGGCAAGGATGACTGACCCCCCCCCCCCCCCCCCATAATGGGGTGAGTAATCAATTTGGGATGTTTCCCAATCGCCATCCATGGTTGTTTTAAAATTTCTCCAACCATCAAGGTACCATGGTTGTGTAGGCCAGTCGGGAATGATCAATATGCCAGTTGCAGAATCTAGTTTAATTTTCTGCAATACCCGACTGGTGAGGCAGAATGGGGGAAATGCGTAGCAAACCATTTCCCCCAATGGATAAAAACGCATCCATTGCTATTGCCCCAAGGTCTGGTTCCCACAACACATACGTTGGTATTCGATGGGTCAGCCTGGACGCAAATAGGTCAATGTCTGGTGTCCCAAAATGAGCTATAATATCTCCAAAATTTGGGGGTTCAACATCCACTCAATGTTGTCATTGAAGACTCGTGACCTGGTGTCCGCCACTGAATTAAGCTTCCCAGGCAAATAGGTCGCAGTAATCCAAATATTTCTTTCAATGCACCAGTGCCAAATTGTATTAGCCAATTCATCACAAACTAGCGACCTGATACCACCCATATGATTGATGTAAGCCACTACTGTAGCATTATCTATTTGAAAGCGGACATGTAATCCCGTGAATTAGTACAGTAAGCCCGCAGTCCATGAAATGCCCCCAGCATTTCTATATAGTTTATCCCATGTGACTCCAGGAATGTAGACTCATGAGAGTTCCATCTGCCACCACAACTGGACATCGTACCAGTTGCTCCCCAGCCTGGTGCGCTTGCGTCAGTTAGTAGCACAACATCAGGGTTGCTCACTATAATAGGTCAATGACATTCTTTAATATTATCTACCCACCATTGTAGCTCATTTCTAGCTTCTGGTGGTAACGGAATTGGCCGATCAAAGCGGCCAGCATTTGTTTTTTGAATGCTGTGATTTTTGATCTTTGTAAATTTCGGTAGTGTAGCAGTCCGAAATCGTGCAGCTGGGAATGTAGTTACCAATTTGCCTATAACTTTTGCTGTTTGCCGAATGGTCGGTACCCTGGCGCAAGCAAGATTGTGGCACTCTTCTATTATAGCAGTAGCTTTATTAGTTGGGATGATAAACTTCATTAAATTGGTGTCTAGGGTGAACACCAAATAATCCATAACCCATACCGGGTGCAGTTTTGATTTGTCTGGATGGATTACAACCCCAGCTTCTCAAGCCGAGCCTTGGTTGCAGCCACTCCTTGAATTTGCCAATTGGAGGGTCTGCCCCACTATAAGGATTTCATCTAATATGCCATCACTATAATCTTGTTGTCGGAGAAGAGCCAATACAGGTAAATACCAATTTGGTAAACACCTAGGGCTGTGATGATTCCATTGGGCAATGCACCCTTCCAGACAACTTCAGAAATTCCCTGTGAGCCTCAGCGATGGGCACCGTATAGCATGCATCTTTCAAATCGATGCATGCCATAAACTGGGTAAAGCATCTGCCTAGCTGTTCCAAAAGTATCCATTTTGAAATGGGTATATTGTACAAAAGTGTTCAACTCAGTTAAATTTCATAATAATCTGACATCCCCCTTCTTTTTTACTGCTGGTGAACATATTAGACTCAAACTCAATAGGTTCATGCTTGGTTTTGCCAATTACCCCTTTTTCTGCTAGCCGTATAATTTCAGCATGCCCTGCCTCCACCTCTTTTTGGGATAGAGTAAAATTCCTACGAGGCGAATGCTGGGTAGAGGAATTTATACCTCCAACAAATTATATACCCTTGAACACTTTGTAAAATAAACTCATCTGTGGTGACAGTTTTCCCATATGTCCAAGGAAGCCCGCAATCGCCCACCTATTCGTGCAGGAGGGGATACTACGGCGTGAGAGGAGCCAGACCCCCTTACCTCCATGGTTAACGGCGGTTCCGTACATACGGTGCTTTGGGTGGACGTTATGGAGGTTGACGGGCCGGCGGCCGCATTTCCCATGCAGGCCGCTGTTGGCCTTGCCCTAAAAGGTCGTTGTGTTTGTTGAGATGGAGGTAGGTAGAATCTTTGTGCCCTATCCGGCAGCCTTGGTTCCCAGGTTGTATTAGGCTGTTGCCGGTGATATGGGTGAAGTCTGGCTGATGGAGTTTCATGAGGCCCGCTGTTTTGGCCTCCTTTGTCCAGTCCCTTCACCTGTTTGGACAGGTCTCCAAACAACTGATGCGGCGGTGGAGCGGTAATGGTCGGAACATCCCCGCGAATTTGGGGTTGAGTGTGGGCTATATGGAGATCTTACGCAGGCTGTTTATCTCATACTGGGCGTTGCATAGGAGTGCCAGTGCATCTTGCTGTTTACTGGACACATTATCCCCGACCAGGGTCCTAGCAAACGCCGTTATGCCTGTGGAGATCCTTTCTCCAAGATATTATTGAGAACCTGACTCCGGAGTTGGTGCGTAATTAGGCAATCAATGGTGCCCACCAATTCGTGGTGCAGGGGTTCACCTGTCTGGGTGGAAACGGCAAACTTCACTCACCACATCCAGCATATCCTCCTCATACTCTGGCTCAGCGGTCACCGCTCTGGCTGTCCCGGGTCGTCTTCAAACACAGCAGCTGGGCAATCATTAATGCTTCTGGCTGGAGACGATGAGGTGCTGAGTTGGCTGGCTGCAGCTCAGCTCCTTGACAGCGTTTGTCCTCCGGCCCTTGCCCATGCTGTGAAGAAAAGGTAATACTTACCTGCCGGTCTTGTGAAGGAGCCGAAGGAGAGAGCGCACTCCCCCCCCCCCCAGCCTGCCGGTGCAAATGCGCACAACGATATGCCGTGCATGCGCGCTGGCGGGGTCTTCACGAAGTCACTCACGTGACTCCGAAGTAAAATAGTAAGATTAAACGAGAACTTACCAGTTCGAAGTTTGATCCTTATTTTATGAGGAGTAACGATGAGGGATTACGTGCCCTCCACTCCCGACCCTCATAAAATAAATGATCATGAGAGGAATAGAATAGGTAAAAGCAGGGGGGGGGGGGAACCTATATAAGTAGGGGTTGTGTTCCATCAATACCCACAGTGAGCGGGAAGGGTGTCACTCAAGAGATATGCTTCACACATTCACAAGGCAAATCAGTTAAGTCTCCGGTACTCAGGAGTAACCAGGGCAGTAAAAGAATATGAAAAAACTGACCCTAATAGCGCATTGATAATGGTGGCTGGACAGAAAGTACCCACCACAGCACAAATATATATACAGGTGTACGAGGTACGATACCTGAATGAAGGAGTGAGGCCATGGAAAGTAACCATGGAAACCAAAATTAATTGGTCTCTCACCAAAGCTGTTATGGTTGAAACAGCAGAGTTATTGATACAACTTTTATGTTTTATTAAGGTATCAACGGTGAATCCGATTATGGTACCCATGTCTCAATTATATGGAGACATAAGGAAATACGATTTCAAAGTATTTCAAGCTGGTGCGTGGCATCACTACTTATGTAAAACAAATAAAACATTGTACAATAACCAAAACATTTTAAATAAAAAGACAAATTGCCATTAGTTTGTGGAGCTCAATGGGATAAAAATATATAATATGCTTAACAAATTCACAAGGCAAATCAGTTAAGTCTCCGGTACATAAATGTGCTTGCAAACACTAATGTCTTTCAAATAAGTAGGCAAATCAATTTGGCCACAGATGAAGACAGATTGTTTTTGCAGCAGGCAGCAAGAGATGAAACACAGGGTAACTTATCCATTCCGTCACCACATTGCATGTCCATGAGGGCTGCTGCCTGCTGCAAAAATAGGAGGATGTGGGGTGATCTTATAAAGGTGTATAAAGCAATGAGAGGAATAGAATAGGTAAAAGCAGGGGGGGGAGATTTAATAGGACCCTCAGGGGGGAAGGAGATAGTTGAGGCAGGTAATATCACAATATTTAAGAAACATTTAGACAGGTACAGGATAGGAGAGGTTTAGAGGCATATGAGCCAAATGCAGGCAGGCGGGACTTATTTAGATGGGGCATGTTGGTCGGAGTGGGAAATTTGGGCCAAAGAGCCTGTTTCCACGCTGTGACTCTATGACTATAAGTTAGCAAGTCAGGACCTGTTGCGCACAAAGCCATGCTGACTGTCCCTAAATATCCCATTGTGTTCCAAATGGGAATAAACCCAATAACAATGAATCCTCTCCAATAGCTTCTCCACCACTGATGTAAGACACACTAGCTAAAAATCGCCAGCATTCTCTTTACCTCCTTTGTGAAACAAAGGAACAACTTTAACTACTCTCCAGTCCTCCTGGACCTCGCCAATGGCTAGAGAAGCCACTGGAAAGATCTTCAACAAGTAATATGCTCCCTCCTCCTTAATCTCAAACCTTGCAAATCAGTATTCCCCACATTGATCACACTACCTCCCAGTCGTTCTCCTTGGTGAAAACAAATGTAAAGTACTTGTGCAGTAGCCTGCCCAACATCCCCAAGTGGCACCAAGAACAAAATTTCCTCCTTCATCTTTGACCAGTCCTAGGCCACCCTCTCTAGTTACTGCAGGAAGTGCAAGGCCACTCAAGTGCAGTTTCCTTTCATACCATTTCATGCAGGGTGCCACCAAATTCAAGGCCATACCACAGTCAAATGCAGTTTTCATTCCATTTCAAGCAGGGTGAAACCATCATAAAACCACTATAAAACCACATAAAACACCACATAAACACCACACTCACAGTTCAGTAGACATTCAGTTGATTCACAGCTCAGACAGTCGTAATTCGCTGGCTTTCTCTTTGAATATATTACCTGTTCTTTCCTTTTAATAATACTTGTTTAAGTCAACGGAGCTTAATGCAACTTTACATCTACGGAAGGTTTCATGAATTTTTCTCCCACCATTTGGTTGTTTTTTCTTACAGTATTTTTTAAATGTTGTTTTTCACATTTTTTATGTAATTTAGCACTTTTTTTGATTTTCTCTTTAAGGGCACATTTTCAAGGGATATACTGACAGTGTTTAGCAGCTGTGAACACCCACCCAACACCCAGAAGGTTGAGGTATTGTGTTGCACCATCTGAAATAAAAGAACCAATGTAATTTATAATGCAAGACGACGCAAAAAGAAAATTGGAGGAATTACGTTTGTAGCTGGAACATAAGGGGCATTAACGAGCCAATTAAAAGGGGTAAGAGTCATGCCCAATTAAAATCACTCAATGTCGATATAATATTTCTACAGGAAACACATCTAAAAGTTCAAGCTCAGACCAGGCTGAAGGCAAATTGGATCGGTCAAACATATCATTCCTCCTATCTCTCTAAATCTAGGGATTGCGCTATTATAATCCGTAAAGGCACACCATTTAAACATACAAATACCATCGCAAACAAAGAGAGGAGGTATGTTATAATTACTTGAGAGATACATACTACTCCACTCACCATGGTAAATATTCATGCTCCTAATTTTGATAATCCGCAAATTTTTTAATAAAATCCTGAATATAATTTCTGACTACAATTACCAAAACGTGATAATTGGGGGAGATTTCAATTGCATTCTGGATCAATATCTGGATAAATCTGCCCAACAAAAGAGACGTAATATAAAATCAAAATCCTGTGAACTCTTAAATACATACATTAAAAATACAAATATAACAGATGTATGGAGGATTGCAAACCCGGCCGGAAGGGAATACTCCTTTTATTCATCAGTACATAAAACCTATACAAGTATCGACTACTTCCTAGTGGACACAAAATTAATTCCCTTTACAATTAATCCTAAATATCATAATAGCGTCATCTCTGATCATTCTCCGTTAACCTTTTTCCTAAAACTAGAAGGAATGTTCAATAAAAAATCGTTTTGGTGGTTTAATCCCCAAATTCTAAACAACCCAGATGGTTGTCTATACTTAAAACAACAGATGGAACTTTTCTTTGAGACTAATGATACCTCAAATATTTCACCCTCCCTATTATGGGAATCCTTTAAGGCATTCATTACAGGTTCTATTATTTCATACCAAGCTTTTCAAATTAAAAGAATAGGATGGAATAATTGCAACTAGAAGAACAAATTAGACAAGATTTAGAAAACGCGAAAGATCCAACTATAGATAAACACAACAAGATAGCAATATTGAAATTTAAACTAAACCAAATTTTATCTGAAAGAGTTATTAGATTATTTCAAATTACAAAACAGGAAAATTTTGAATTTGGTGATAAGCCACACAAAACCTTTGGCATGTCAGCTGAAAAAAGTGGAAAAGGATCACACTATTCTAAAAATCAAATCAGATAAAGGTGAATTGCTAATGCTGCCTATATACATCCTAAAAATCAACAGATAGCAATAAAATTATAAACTTTCTGGACAACTGTAATCTTCCAACACTTAATCCGTTGGAACAAGAGAAATTAGGTTTCAATCAAAGAAATAGAAGAGACAATAAACTCACTGAAGAATGGTAAACACCGGGACCAGATGGGTTCAGTAATGAATTTTATAAAAGATTTTACGAGGTAATCTCACCACGTTTACACAAGCTTTATACATATGCATTTAAAGAACAGACACTACCAGAAACACTAGCAGATTCAACTATCACTCTTATACTCAAAAAATATAAAGACCTTGAAGACCCCGGATCGTACAGAGCAATTTCATTATTAAATACAGATCAGAAAATATTAGCGAAAACTCTGGCAGGAAGATTAAGTAAATACGTTAATAAATTAATATATACGGATCAAACGGGGTTCATACCCAAGAGACATTCATTTAATAATTTGAGACGTCTTTTTAATATAATGTACAAAATTGAAGAAGAAGACATCAAATATTTCATTAGATGCAGAAAAAGCATTCGACCAAGTAAAATGGGAATACCTCTTCACAGTACTGCAAAAATTGCAGATGGGAGAGAATTTTATTTCATGAATAAAATTACTATATGACAGGCCGATGCTAGTATATTGACCAACCATATACTTTCTCCGAAATTTCACTTATCCAGGGGCAATAGACAGGGATGGGTATTATCACCCCTGCTATTTGCCCTTGCGATAGAGCGCCTAGCGTAAAGTATAAGAATACATCCAAATATTCACGGTTATAATACTAAACATTCCAATAATAAAATATCATTATATGCAGATGATGTATTATTATACATTACAAACTCTCAAGTTAGTATACCAAATATATTAAATCTAATAGAAGAATTTGGTTCTTTCTCAGGATATAGAATAAACTGGAATAAAAGTGAAATCATGGCGATAAAACCCCAAGAGTCGACACACGTTTTAAAATTTCCTTTTAGAACTGCTACAGAAACATTTAAATACTTGGGTATCCAAGTAACCATAAAATATAATTCTTTATTCAAGGCAAACTACCTGCCTTTAGTTACTAAATTAAATGCTCTTATTCAATTCTGGAAAACACTTCCAATGTCTCTAATAGGCAGAATAAATGCCATTAAAATGATTTTCCTCCCACAAATTTCAATCAATATCTATTTCAATCAATACCGATATACTTACCTACATTTTACTACCATGATTCCCAGATTACAAATTTTATTTGGGATTATAAATCACATAAAATTCATAGACGACATCTATGTAAACCCAAAGAAATCTGCGGATTGGCGCTCCCCAATTTCTTGTACTATTATTGGGCAGCGAATATTAAAAATGTAATTCACTGGTTAGATAATTCATGTCAACAGGTAGATTGGCTAGTAATGGAAAGAGAGGATTGCTTGCCTTTTAATATAGGCACGATCCTTCTCTCCCCAATAAAGTTGAAGAACACACTATACAAGAAAAACCCAATTATTCATAGTACTTTACGAATTTGGAGACAAGTAAAATTTACTCTTAAACTAAGAAATCTATCTCTTCTTTCTCAAATAGCTAATAACCTATTATAGACAAATAATAATCTATTCTAGCTATATAATCTATTATAGACAAAATGTTTAATCATTGGAAAAGACTAGGAATTAAAAAGGTTGGAGACTTGTACGAAATGGGAAACCTCTTATTATTCCAGAAATTACAGTCGAAATACAATCTGAAAGGTAATATTTTAAATATCTTCAAATTCGAGATTATTTGAAAACATATACCCACGAATACCAAACTCTGTTGCCAGATATATTAGATGCAGGTATGAATAGAAAAGCAGAGTCAAATAATTTAATATCATACTTGTACAATATCCTTCTAAATATAGAAATTCTATCGTCAGATGTAATTAGAAGAGAGTGGGAAAAGGAATTAAGACTAAAAATCACCACAGATGGGAAAAATATCTCCAATATATACATAATTGTTTGATTAATGTAAGACATATTCTAATCCAATTTAAAATACTACACAGACGATATTACTCAAAAACTAAAGTGAACAACATTTCTCCAAATATATCTATCTGTGACAAATGTCTATCTCAAGAAGCAACTATAACACACTCCTTTGCCTCTTGCCTAAAACTTCATACATTCTGCAAAGGAATATTTGAAATCTTCTCAAAATTATTAAAAACAAAACTGGACCCCCATATAGAACTGATTATTTTTTGAATAACAGGAGTCTGCTCTGAGCTATCAATATTTCAAAGTTTCCTCAATTATGGCCTGATAATGGCAAAAAAAAACTATACTTAAATTTTGGAAAAATGCTTCTACCCCAACTCTTAAAATGTGGATTACAAGCATGTCTGAGACACTACATCTTGAAGATATGAGACTAATCTTAGCAGGAAAATCAGAGCAATTTTAAAGATATGGTCTCCTTTCATTGATTCATTACAAGTATAGTATGGTGCAACACAATTTTGGAATTAAACCGATTCATGGACAGGGTGATGGGTGTGGTGAGAAATGAAGCAGGTATATCAACATGTTATGGTCCCCCCTTTTTTTCCCCCTTTTTAAAAATTATTATTTTTTGTTTTTGTCTTCTTAGTTTTTTTTAGGTATTTACTTATTCAGTCTTTGACTACACTATTTGGTAGTTCAGGGGTTTACACAGTCACTATTTATTTCACTTTTCTCTTTCTTGCTCTTTCTCTCTTTTTCTATTTCTTCTTTGTTAAATTTAAAATGGATAATGTACAATAAATGTATTTTGTCATATGCCGCGGTTTATACTATTGTACACTGCTTCTAATAAAAATATTATATTAAAAAATGACAGTCGTAACCTCTCCCTCCCCACCTTGCAGAGACTGAGCCACACCCACACTTCCAGGTTTTATAATCCCTCCCCTCCCACCGGAAGGGGCGTGGCCTTCATGGCATGATTGACAGGAGAGAGATTCTCAACATTTTTTAAATACTAATCACATTTTTATTTTTCATTGATGGGAAGAATCCTCTGCACCTGATGAGCGGAGGGGGGCTGAGTAAGTTGGCCAAAAATCAGTGCCGTAAGTGATTGCGTTTTATCTAAAATCAATATAAAGTGCAAACAGGAGTTGTCAAGTTTCCACCACCAACAGCCATTTGCTCTGCTTCACTTCAAACCAACCACCACCAACACCCATTTGCAGTGTTTCACTTCAAACCAACCACCACCAACAGCCATTGGCAGTGCTTCACTTCAAACCAACCACCACCAACGGCAATTTGCAGTGCTTCACTTCAAACCAACCATCACCAACAGCCATTTGCTGCACTTCACTTCAAACCAACCACTACCAACAGCCATTTATTGTGCTTCACATCAAACTAACCTCATTTTCATTTTCAAACCACATTAAGGGCACTCAAGGTCAGTAAAAGCACACTCACTGTTTAGTAGACATGTGGTCAGTGTTATTCACAGCACAGACTGAGAGACATGACCCTCTCGCTCCCCCATCTTGAAGAGACTAATTGAGGCACTCAACACTTCCAGGTTTTATAGTCCCTCCGGAAGGGGAATGGCCTTTAGGAGAGAGAATCTCAACATTTTTTAAACACTAATAACTCATTTATTTTTCATACATGGGAAAAATCCTCTTGTCCTGCATAGCAGAGGAGTAAGATGGCCAAATATCACAGCTGTAAGTGGCAGCGATTTTTCTAAAATCAATATACAGAACAACAGGAAGTGGTCAAGATCAGACTTTTAGTAATATAGATTACAGAATTGGATGGGAAATCATTGATGTGTCAGGTTGGGCACATTTAATTTCACCAGTTTACCTGCCTTCACTGTCTGCCTCAGGGCTGCCTCTGAAAAGTCTAACTCTTACAGTTTGCTCTCCTATGCAAAGTGTATTTCCCACAAAGAACTGCTGACTTGCGAAGAATCCAAAACACAACTCAGGCTGTATTTCGGGCCATGGGGCTGGTGGTGATGGGTAGAACCAGACTCAGGTTGTATTAACACTGGGGGGAAATGAATGAACACTTTATTGTCACGTACTGTACTAGGTGTCTGAAGAAGGGCCCCAACCTAAAACATTCACTATCCATGTACTCCAGAGATGCTACCTAATCTGTGGAGTTACTCCAGCTTTATGTCCTTTTTTGTAACTCTGGGTTCATTTGTTTAAAGTAACAATTTTCACCCTCTTCACCTCACATGATTACAACTGAAAGCAATGTTAAATGCTTTTATTACTGTGCACAGTATAATTTTCTACCATTCAAAAAAACCTTTCTTGCAATACAGGAAACAGATTTACATGAGTGTTTGGTTATTGCAGGCAGGCCTAAAGTCCCCTGGCCCACACCACCGCCGACCCACACCCCAGCACTTCCAGGCTGAGCTGCCGACCCCCGGCCCACACTGCCTCGCCGGCTGTTTCCTGGCCTGGCTGCCGACACCGCCATACATCACGTCTCCAGACGCTTCCAGGCCAGGCCCATTGCTGCCAGCATAGGACAACACAGCTTTCTCGGCCTCTTCCAGGCTACGACTGCCACCGCCGTCAACCTTTACCTGCACGTTGGAGCCACCAATGACTCCGTCGATCCACGCCTCTCCCCAGGCAGCCAGCCATCAATTTGCCTCGATTCCAGCCTCTCCAGAGATGCTGCCTGACCTGCTGGGTTATTCCAGCAACACGACATACAATTATAATCCCTTACTCAGTTATACCGAACAATCAGTAAAAACATACACCATTCCCCCCGCTGGGTCCCAGTGCTAGTCAGCCAACCCTGGTAATCTCAGTGGCTGTTCCACTGGGTCTTCCCCATTACCCTCAAACCATGCTTCTAGCTGTGTCTTTGCTTCCTGAACCACAGCAGTCCTTGGGCTTCTCTCCTTTGCCTGAAATCTGCTGTGGAATAATGTACTCCAGTGGCAAAGTGTCTTTCTCAGGCAGACACTCTGCTACGTGCATGGAGCATCATCGGAGGTGAGAGGGCATCGTTGGCTAGTCTCCCAACTACTTTGTTTTCTCCTCTCTCCAGGGAATTGATCCTGGAGTGGTGTTGAGCTATGTAGCACTTGGATTGGGATGTTCTGTCCCATTGTCATTCAGACTGCAAGCCTTTCTCTCAAAACTAGCCATCTGGTCTATGGGTCTTGACAACCCAACCGCCTACCACTTCCATGGATAGTTATTACATCTATACAGGTATTCACTCATTTTCCGTAACTTCTCCAGTGGAGTGACTGCAGTGGTATGGTGCTGTGCAGTACTTGGATCCAGTTCTCTTTCATCAGCAGGTGTCGTGGTTTTAAGACTCAAATTTGGATAAGATGACACAGACATGGAGAATTCTTCTAAAAGACGAAAGCCTTTATTTGCAAATATCGGCTGGAACATTCAGAGATGACACCACCTGTCCGTTCTCTAATTGCTCTCCGATCCACAGAAACAAGCCACTTTTATTACAGTTTTCAGCCCTTTCTCTGCTGCATTATCTGGCATGCTGTACTCCTTTCGCATCTATCTATCTTCAATTCTAATATCCTCTGTCTCGCCACCATTAACCTCCGACATTGGCTCAATCTTATTAAACTTTACATGTCCCCTCATATCTCTCCTTCACTCGCCACCTTTAAATTTCAAACTGTTGCTTCAGCTAAGTCTACTGCCACCATTATGTTTCCACTAAAGCCAAGGTTACACAGGTTACACATTGTTACATATTAGTTCATAAGTTTACACACAAAGATACAAATGTATTTATTAAGAATACAAAGGTAAAAATAAGTAACTTGTTTAGTGCCTTGATTACTAGATAAATGATTTAATTAAGTGTTGTAAAATGGCTACAATTACAACGTGAGACTTTATCACAATGATAATCGATTTCATTGTGATAAAGTCTCACGTCGACAAAAACACTGCTGGGTGAATGGAGAAACCATCAAAACAGAAGCAGCACAACAATCTCATCGTTTCAAAAGTCAATAATCGCCATTGGAAGTAAATAGCAGGATGGACAAAGGGGAATGAGTGAATTGTGTTTATTTGGATATTCAGAAGTGCTGAACAAAATGAGAGCCCATGATATTTGAGAGAAGATAGTAGCATGGATAGAAGATTGGTTGAATGACAGAAGGCCAAGAGTGGGAATCAATGGGCCTTTTCTGGTTGGCCACAAGTGGCCATGGTGTTCCGCAGGGGTCAGTGCTGGGGCCGCTACTTTACACTTTATATATTAATGCTTTGGATGAGGGAATTGATGGCTTTGCGGTTAAGTTTGCAGCTGATACGAAGATATATGAAGGGGCAGTTAGAGCAGAGGAAGCAGCGAGTCTGCGGATGGACTTGGGCAGGTTGGGAAAGTGGGTATAGATGTGGCAGATGGAATCAAGCGTAGCTAAGTGTAGCACTTTGATAGTAGGAATAAAGGTATAAACTATTTTCTAAATGGAGAGAGGACTCGGAAATCGGAGTTCAAAGAGAAGTGGGAATGCTGGTGCAGGATTCCCAAAAGGCTAATTGGCAAGTTGAATGGGTGGTAAGGAAGGCAAATGCAATGTTAGCATTCATTTTAAGACTAGAATATAAAATCAGTTTTGTAACATGTATAAAACTCAACTATTATTGGACAGAAATCTTTAGAGTTATCTCTGAAGTTCTTAAAATTAAACTGGACCCAGATCCAAAATTAATAATATTAGGAGTTCCGGATTCAAATCTAATATTAACAGTAAACCAAAGAAATTTCTTGGATTACTGTTTGATAATAGGGAAAAAATTAATATTGAAATTTTGGATGGGAACATTATCCTCCACAATTAAAATGTGGACAGTGAAAATGTTGGAGACATTGCATTTGGAAAGAATCAGATTTGTCCTAATGGACAAATACGAACTCTTTGAACAGATATGGTCTCCATATACAGAATATTTGAAGGGGTAGCTGTTCTTGGCATCACAACTCAATGGGTACCCGGCAGGATTAGATGAAAATAATTCTTTTTTTTTTTTTGAATTTGTATGCATGTCTCTATTGATATTGTTATTTGAAATTGTGTTATTCACTATTAAGATGAATAATATATACTATAATCTTTTTTTTTCTTTTTTTCTTTTTTTCTCTTCTCTTTCTCTCCCTATATAATCAAAATTATTATTTAATCACCATTCTTATTGATTAAAATCTATTCTTTTCTTTCTAAAAAATACTTTCTACTTTCTACTTTCTAAAAAATAGAAGTTTATAAGAATTATTTGTAACATCCGTATACTTATTGAATTAAGTTGGTTGTGTATTTGAAAAGTTGTTATACCGTTGTTATGATGGATTACTTCTAATAAAAATATTATTAAAAAAAAGAATATAAAATCAGAGGTGTAATGCTGAGGCTTTATAAGGCGGAGGTCACACCTCATTTGGTGCATTGTGAGCAGTTTTGGGGCCCATATCTGAGAAGGAATGTGCTGGAAAGGGTCCAGAGGAGGTTTACGACAATGATCTCAGGGATGATTGGGTTAATGTATTATGAACATTTGACAGCACTGGGCCTGTACTCGCTAGAGTTTAGAAGGATGAAGGGACCCTCGTAGCATTTTGTGAAAGGCCTGGATAGAGTGGATACAGAAAACATGTTTCCTCTAATGAGAGGGTCTAGGACCCGAGGGCACAGCCTCAGAATAAAAGTGCGCACCATTAGAAAGATGAGGAGGATAGGCCAAATAATAAGACCAGAAATATGGGATGAAAGCTTACAACACATACATCATTGCTCGTTAAATGCTAAACATTCCCTTATACAGTTTAAAATTCTACATAGATTACATTATTCCAAATCTAAATTACATAATATATTTCCAAAATTATTTCCTATATGTGATAAATGTCAAATCTCAGAAGCAAATTTGTCACATTCATTTACTAATTGTATAAAAATTAGAATACTGGAACGAAATATTTTAATTTCGAATGTTGTCAATATAACTATGACTTCTGATCCCTTGGAATACTTGAAACTGACCAACTAATAACAATGAACCAAGAATTTTTATCGACTATTGTTTAATAATTGGAAAAATTAATATAAAATTTTGGAAAGGCCCCAGCATCCCCAACAATCAAAATGTGGAATTACAGAAATGTCGGAGACACTTCATTTGGAGAGATTGACCTCATGGATAGTTAGATCTCTTCAGAGGGATTTGGTCTCCATATATTAAATATTTACAGGGTCATATTGTTCGGCGCGAGGACTTGACTGAGGCCTGAATATCAATAAATCATGAATATATCTCCAAGGACGGATTAATGAGTAATATTCCATTCTCCATCAAACTTTCCATACTCTCTTTTCTATTTTCTTATGCTTATATAAAAAATTAGAAAAAAGTATAGAAACACATTATCTTAAATTCTTAATATCAGTACGAATATAGATATCATTGGTTCTATGAAAATATTATTAGTGTCGTGTATTTTCAATTATAAAAATTGTGTATTTTCAATTATATAATAATTTTGAATTTAAAGTCAATGATAATACAAACATTGTTAACATTATGAAAATATAATGAATATCATAGAAGTTTTATTAGTATTGCGTATTATTAATTACATAAAATTGGGTCCTGTATTTGGAAATCAGAGACAATATGGATATCATGGGTAGTATGAGTATATTGCTAATACTATGAATGTATCATTAATACCATGTATTCCCAATTATATAAAATATACAACCTTGTAATTTATAATGAATAATAATACAAATAATATCAACAGTATGGATTTATCATTATTATCATGTATTTTTTATTATTGTAAAATAATGTACTTTGTCATTACTTTGTTTCTATAATAAAAATATTAAAAAAATAAAAATAAAAAAAAAGAAAGATGAGGAGGAATAGTCAGTTGTGGAATTCATTGCCATGGATAGCTGTGGAGGCCAATTCAATGGGTATTTTTAAAGCCGAGATTAATTTGTTCTTGATTAGTAAAGGTGTCAAAGGTTACGGGAAGAAGACAGGAGAATTGGGGTTGAGAGGGAAAGATCGATCAGTCATGATAAATAGCAGAGTAGATTTGATGGGCTGAATGGCCTAATTCTGCTCCTATGACATGAACCTATGTATCATGATCAGCTGACGGAAAATAGTAATGATTGAACTTGAATGAAAATAATGGTTTATGAAAGATATATGGAACACCACAAAGTATTTAAAACGCAAAATAAAACTTGACAGATGCACAAAATCTGAAATTAAACTGAATACTGGACCTAATGTCTATTTCAAATGTTCTATTTTTATTTCAGATTTTCAGCGGCTGCAGTTTCCGGCTATCGCGGTCTTTGGTCTGATACATTAAAAGTCTGTCCCCACGCAGATGTTGCTGGAAATACAGCATGTCCCACATTTCCCATTCTTGTTACATTCCAGTGGTTATCATTCAGGGTTCAGTGAGCTCCCATTGCATTCTTTACACTCTTGCACTGACTATAAAAAGGGTGGCTGCTGTCACAATGCACAGCGGGAGCCTGGATTGCTTCATGGAGTGAAACATACACAGAAAATGCAGTAAACATTCAGCAGGTCACACAGCACCTCTGGAGAGAAAAGCAAAGGTTGGGTCAAAATCCCTTCATCCGATGTGGAAAAAAGCTAGTTTCAAGTTGTAGAGAAGATAGGAAGTTATGGATAGGTCATGGGGAATATCTCTGATAGGGCAAGGTCAGGGTCGCCATATGGATAAGTTGCAGAGGAGATCTAGTCGATGAGTTTAATGTAGTATTAGGGAGAGAACAAAAAATGGAACAATGCTGTGATGATACAAAGGAACTTGTGGAAATCCAAATGCCGCGCCATGTGACAACCCAGCAGGACAGCCATACTAATGGAGGGAGAGAATCTGAACCAATATTGCAGATGGATGACTTGCTGCAGAAATGGCCAGTTCTGGCACCGACGACCCCTCATTTGCTAACCATTTTATCTTCCCTTCCCATTCAGATCTTTCTGTCCTGGGCCCACACCACTGTTAGAGTGAGGTCCATGCATATTGGAGGAATGACAGCTTGGGCAGCTTACAACCCAGAGGGTTTTATTTTGATTTCTCTAATTTCTCTAAGTAATCCTTGCTTTCTCTCTTTCTCCGTCCCACCCCACCCTAGATGTCCTGCTAGTTTCACTGTTCATATCCCTTTATTATCACCTCTTCCACAGCCAAGAATCGACCATAGTATGATCCATCTTTCCTTGGTCATCGTTGCTGGCTCTCTCTGATCTGTTGTGTACCCATTCAGATCTCTAGTTTCCCTCTCCCCTGCCTCTCAGTCTGAAGAAGGGTGTCGACCCGAAACATCAGCTACTCCTTTTCTCCAGAGATACTGCCTGACCCGCTGAGTTACTCCAGCATTTTTTCTTTATCAACCTATTACCTGCCAGGCTTTGTCCAACCTCTCCTCTCTTTCATCTTTCTTCTCCCTGTCCCATAACCAGTCTGAAGAAGGGTCCGACCCTAAACGCCACCTATCCATGTTCTCCAGGGATGCTGCCTGACCTGCTGAGTTATTCCAGCACTTTATATCCATTAGTGTATTAATCAGCAACAGTTACTTGTTACTAAATTCGGCAAAAGTTATAGCCGTGCACTTTCTACTCACTCTCTCTCTGTCAGCATCTTCATCTTGCTATTAGGATGTCTTGCTTCTGTCGCAGTTCTGTTTCGGACGTGGCTGAAGGAATGTGGGAGCACAGTTTGCCAAGGCCTGGAGGCCAGGGGCCGGGGCAAGGCCTGGGGGAGGAGGCCGGGGCAGGAAAGGCCAGCAAGGCCGGGGCAAGGCCTGGGGGCAGGAAAGGCCAGGGGGCAAGGCCGGGCGGGGACCCAAGCAGGCGTGCTGGGGCGGCAAGCCAGAGAGGGCAGCCAGGATTGCCGCGGGTGCATGTTGCATTGAACAATGTGTTGGGATGAAAGCAAACTGTAAGAAATGGTCTTCAATATGGGTATATTCTGCAGGTAGCTCTCATGCATCAAATACGCTCAAGAATGTGGAGGTACAGATGTAACAAGCCTTTATTCAACTGATACAAGCAGGCAGAGTGAGTTATGATGAGAGTCCCTCCAAATGTCCAAAAACACTAACTAATTAGAGACAAAGATGATGATGACGTTGATTGGCAATTAACAGGTATTGGTGTGACTATAAATGGATATGTAAATGCCTTGGTCCACTCCACTTATCCACACACCTTTCCCATACTTGACATGATGCTGAGAAATAACCCTCCAATCTCAGCATACTAGGTCCCCACACATGATGATTTGCAAGTTATGATCTATTTGGTGCTATCAACGTTGACCATCTCAGGTTTTCTACTGTCTTCACTCATTCTAATGAGCCCCATCCCCAACCTAGCGGCACTCTTTTCAGGACCAACCTCCGCATCGTCATCAAACCTGTTGCAAGGACAATGGTGCTGTTGTTTGGCGAAATTACCTCATCGTTACAGAGGCTGAACATCAGCTCTTAGACACCATCCCTTAACTTAGTTTGGATGCTGGGCCATTGCCTCCCACCCATCTCATATCCTTAGAACTTTCCTTCAGAACCACCTGCCTCTACCCTAAGGTCTATAAGCAGGATTGTTCCATTTATAGTCTGCCGTTGCCTTTTAGAACCTGTTTCTTTCTAATTGTATTCTGTTCATTTTGCCCTTATCCAGTCTTTTCAATGACATCTCTCTTCCTCGCCACCACTTTATAATGATCTGGTCTCAAACAGCCCTCCATTGCCATAGAAATCTAGTCCCTCTACATCTCCATCCTGCACCAGGATGGTCCAAGGGCTCTTCACTCAATTCAGTCCTCATTTTAGTCTACCCCTCCCGTCTGCTACACTGATGACTGTGTATGCTGCCTCCTGCACTCGTACAACTTCAAAACTCCAAAATTCAACCCCTTTATACCCTGCTTTCACATCCACATTGCCCATGTCTGAATCTTACCTTCCCTTTCTTGATTTCTGTATCTCCAGCTCATGAGACAGATTTCCATTTCATAGACACTGTCACTCACCCCAACATCTGTACACTGTGGATTGTTCAATTGTAATCATGTATTGTCTTTCCCCAGACTGGTTAGCAACAGAAGCTTTTCACCGGACCTCGGTATACTTGACAATAAACTAATGATTAATTCAATTTCACCCACCCTTTTTGTAAGCAATCAATTCCACAGTGTCTGTCACCCTAGTATCTCTGCTGATGATAATTTTCTACACAGGTGCCTCTGAGATGTCTCCCCTTTTCCTTACTGTGGGTTTCCCTTCAGATATCCATATTCCTCAAACCAAAGGCGCTTATTTTTAGTTTGGGAGGGCAACCCTGAGCTTCTGTTTGTCTGTCACTTCAATTCTCCATCCTATCCTTTCCTGACCTCTGTTCTTGGCTCTCTAATTTGATCCAACGATGCCCAGTATGAGAATGAGGAAATATCTGATTTTCCTCTGGTCTTCAGGACTCAATATTGAGTACATTGATTTTACCAATTGCAAGTAGCAGCCTTTTTCTGTTGCACCAGAGTTGTCCCTGTTATGATGCAGTCCCCACCTCCAACAGTTAACACAGTTTTCTCACTCCATGGTATTGCCTGACCTGCTGGATGTTTTGTGTTTCACCTGTTTCAGATTTCCAGCAACTCTGAGCTCAATATCCCTGTTTCTTGCATGATTTTTTTGTTTTTTTGTAAAATTTTTTTTTTGTAAAATATTTTTATTAGAAGTAAATACATATTAAGAAGAAATAATATAAAATCGAAAAAAAAAAAAATTAATATGTGTTTCTTGCATGTTTTTGTGTTCTTTTTTCCTTCAAATGATTAAAAGTCAGATAAAAAGCTGAAAGGAATCATGTCAGCTGGACAACCTTGGACTCACCCCATCACAGACATACCCTTTGTTCACTGCCTTATTCTCTTTGCAACTTAAGAGAGGTTTTTCTCACCTTTCCCAGTCTCAAAAAGAGTAGTTAACCCATGGTGCGGTTTCTTTCCACAGACACTGCCTGACCTGCTGAGTGTTTCTTGTATTTTATACTGTTGAATTCCAGCGTCTGCTTTTTTCTTCAATTACACCCATCTGTGTCTCAACAGTAAAAGCTCAATAAGTGACTAACAATTCAGAGGTTGAGGGGAGACTAGATAGAAGTACGTAAAATTATGAGGCATAGATAGGGGTAGATTGTCAGAACCTTTTATCCCCAACACTAGAGGGCATAGCTATCAGGTGAGAGGGGGAAAGTTTAATGGAGATGTGCGGGGCGTTTTTTTACACAGATAGCGGGGGCCTGGAACGCACTGCCACGGTGGTGGTGCAGGCAGATACAATAGTGGTATTTGAGAGGCTTTAAGATAGGTACATGGAAGTGCAGTGAATGGAGAGATATGGATCATGTGACGGCAGATAAGATCAGTTCAACTTGGCATCATATTCGACACAAACATTATGGGCTCATTCTTAAGCTGTACTGTTTAATGTTTGAGAGCTATGCCATTGTTTGCTGGTAAACAGATGAACATCACTGACAAAGCTGGGGATGGTTCTCGACCGGAGAGGACTATGGTGTTCCGAATTTAATCCACAAATGGGCCTGGGTAGCATAATAACACAGGCATAGCAGGAGTAATGGTGACACAAAGGTGGGGGTGTGGGAGGAGCGGGGGAAGGAGAGTCATCAATTCTGGCCAGGAAATAAGTATTAGGGGTAGAAGGGTGAATCTTTGGGGATTCAAGAAACTCTACAACTATAGGAAAAACCTTGGCAGGCAGCTGATGAACAGCCAAGTAGATGTGGGCTGTCCATTAGACTGAGTGATTTTGGAGACTTTTAAATCTTGGTTTGTGTTTAAGTAATAACGATGATATTTGTAAATACAATCTGAGTTTGATGTTTTTAATAAAGACAGAGACAAAGACAGAGAGTTTGGCCTTGAGTGAGCTTATTAGGATGGATATCATGATCTTAGCTCAGATCTATATAGGCTCAGCTACGTATATGTGGAGGCTCGTTTATATTTTGTAACTTTGACGGTGCCAGATCATATAACAGGTGTTTTTTATTGATCTTTACAATCCACAGCTTATTATTAATGCTACACCCTAATATGATTCCATGATGGTGGGGGTGGGGGGGGGGGGTGTCAGAAAGAAAAAAAAACTTGTGTCTTTCTGAATCGATAATGAGGTTTAACAGGTTTCTTCAACTGAAATTGACATTTGTTGGTGAGAGCAGCACTAACATTCGTAATTGCCAATGGACTTGGCTGCTAAACCATTAAACAGGTCTCCCATAAGGGTTGAAAGCATACACAATTAGGCAGAATGTGGCATTTGAGGTCTACTTTCATAAATTAAGTCAGTCTCTAGATAATGTAATGGATGAAGGTAGTTTAAATGTAGACATTGGTGCTAATCAGGGATTGCCAAGTGCGTATGATCACAATACCAGATCTCCCCTATCAAACAGGGTGCTGATTATCATTGTTAGTCAAGGTGAACTGTACCTCACAACTGTGTAGTCCCACCTCCACTCACTTTCTCCTGGGTCGTAAAGCCAGCTGTGCAACTCTTAACAGTTTGCTGGGCTCCAGGATCAAACAGGCAAACATTAAGTCAAATCCCCGTGGGTTGTCTCCCAGCAAAGCACCTGTACCCAGGCTAGCATGTTACTGGGTAAATAATGTGCCCCAGTGGGCATTAGGGGCCTCTGGCAACAAATATGGCTGGTGTGGAAAGCAATCTTTAGTTTATTGTTGAAACATGTACCACGGTACAGTGAAAAGCTTTTGTTTGCATGCTATCCAGTCCAAGTTAAGACTATATTGAAATACAACCAAGCTGTCCACAGTGTATAGATAAAATATACAACATTTAGTGCAAAGATATAACATTGAAGTCTAATAAAGTCTGATTAAAGATAGTTCAATGGTCTCCAATGAGGTAGATACGAGGTCATAACCGCACTCTAACTGACGAGAGGGCCGTTCAGTTGCCTGAGAACAGTTGGGAAGAAACTTTAAATAGACACAAAAAGCAGAACAGGCATTATCTCTGGAGAGAAGGAATGGGTGATGTTTTGGGTCCAGACCCTTATTCAGATTGGTTAGAGATAAGGGAAATGAGACATATAGACGGTGATGTGGAAAGATAAAGAACCATGAATGAAATATATGCAAAAAAGCTAATGATGAAAGGAAACAGGCCATTGTTAGCTGTTTGTTGGGTGAAAACTACAAGCCTGTTAGAGAGGGAGAGAGGGAATGCCGGAGCTACCTGAAGTGAGTGAAATCAATTTTAATACCACTGTGCTGCAAGCTGCCCAAGCAAAATGTGAGATCCTGTTCCTCCAATTTGCATTTAGCCTCACTCTGACAATGGAGGAGACCGAGGACAGAAAAGTCTGTGTAGGAAGGAGAAATAAAATGTCCAGCAACCAGGAGATCAGGTTACTTCAGGCGGGCTGAACGAAGGTGTTCCGCAAAACGATTGCCCAATCTGCATTTGGTCTCGCCGATGTACAAGGGTCCACATCTTGAACAACGGATACTGTTGATGAAATTGGAGGAGGTGCAAGGGAACCTCTGCCTAACCTGAAAGGACTGTCGGAGTCCCTGCACTGAGTAGATGGAGGTACAGTGACAATCGATGAAGTTGGAGGAGGTGCAAGGGAACCTCTGCCAAACCTGAAAGGGCTGTCGGAGTCCCTGCACTGAGTCGATGGAGGTACAGTGACAGGTGTTGCATCTTCTGCGGTTGCAGGGGAAGGTACCTGGGGAGAGGGTGGTTAGGGTGAGAAGGGATGAGTTAACCAGGGAGTTGCAGAGGGAACGGTCTCTGCGGAAGGCAGAAAGGGGTGGAGATGAGAAAATGTAGGCAGTGATGGGATCCCGTTGAAGGTGGCGGAAATTTATATATGCGACAGCTGATGGGGTGGAAGGCAAGGACTGGGAGGGGGGGGGACTCTCTCTGTGGCGACCTGGGGAAGGGGGAGAAAGGGCAGAGCGCCGTTGTACCGAGGATACACAAGTGAGGGCCTTATCTATGATGGAAGAGGGGAACTCCCGTTCCCCAAAGAAAGGTCATTTTGGATGTTCTAGTATAGAACACCCCATCTTGAGTGCAGATGCGGCGTAGACGGAATTGAGAGTAGGGGATAAAGTCTTTGCAGGAAGCAGGGTGGCAAGAAGTGTAGTCGAGATAGTTGTGAGAGTCAATGGATTTGTAATAGACCCTGTCTATTATGTAACTGTTCCTGAATTTGGAGATGAGTTTCCAAACCTATTTTACTTCGGAGTCACGTGAGTGACTACGTGAAGAAGCCCCACCTGGTGCTTGATCGGAATTACGCCGACGCTGACGGCAGAACAAGAGCTGCAGAGGCAGCTCCTCTACAGCGGTAGGTACGGGCCCACAGGTAAGTACAGTTGAATTACTTACAGGGCATATCCAAACTCTGTGGCTGGTGTATAGAGCCACTAGCAGTTAAAAAGAAATGGAATTTAAAAGCAAAAAATAAAATAAAAGTTAAAATGAAAAGAAAATACTCCGGGTGGAAAAAACGAAGTTTAAAAAAGCGTCCCAGGGGAAAACTCAGCAATCGGGACGACAGATTAGTGCGGAGCCGGTTCCGATGCCGGTGGCCGTTAAACTTACCGTTAGGGAGACTTTAGTTGCTCCACAAACTTTTGGCTATGAGGAAAAACGGAGTTTAAAAGTTAAAAAGAAAAGAAAATACTCCGGGGGAAAAAACAGAGTTTAAAAGTTAAAAAGGAAAATAAACACTCCGGGTGGAAAAAGGGAGTTTAAAAGTTAAAAAGAAAAGAAAAAACTCCGGGTGGAAAAACTCCAGTGGGGAGGAAAAAATTTTAAAAAGTCAGAGAGGCCATGATTTAAAAGTTCTAATAAAAAGACCTCCAGACAAAAAAGCTTTATGGCTTAAAATTAATGGAGAAAGACTCCAAAAATAAAAAAATCAACCAAAGGGTTTAAAAAGGCCCAGAATATTCCCAAAAACAGACCCTGAGGGGTTTCCATATATTAATATATATGGTGGAATTTATCAATGTGGGAATATCTACCTCGGATTGTTTTGGAGGTAGTCTCCTTGAGGAAAAACTCAGGAGTAACCAGGGCAGTAAAAGAATATGAAAGAACTGACCCTAAAGATGCATTGATAAGTGGTGGCTGGACATAAAGTACCCACCACAGATTATGGTACCCATGTCTCAATTATATGGAGACATAAGGAAATACGATTTCAAAGTATTTCAAGCTGGTGTGTGGCATCACTACTTATCTAAAACAAATAAAACATTATGCAATAACCAAAACATTTTAAATAAAAAGACAAATTGCCATTAGTTTGTGGAGCTCAATGAGATAAAAATATATAATATATATATATAAATATATATATATAGTTATATATAATATATATATATATATATATATATATATATATATATATATAACAAAATATTACATATATATATGTAATTGTTATTGGGACCAATTTTGCACTTTAGATTTGCAGGTCAAAACAGACCAAGTTATGTTAAACTCCTGATTATTATGGAGTAAACCTGCCTCAGGATAAATCAAAGACATTGATTACAAAGGAAAGACTATTGGTCATTAAACTTTGGCAAATTATGATCCAATGTAAAGATTTGATAACAAAGGCAGGAGTATGATAAATAAATATTTATCCAACACAGCCTTATGTGAACCCATATGATTGGGGAGAGAAGGCTTCATGTACATTTGAAGAGGTGCAAAAACTTGTTACAGAAGAAGTTGATGAAATCTCCAATTGTGGGAGATTACAGGTGTGTTATGATCAATGATATGGCATAACAAAGGGTTGATTTATTTTAATGTGTAAAGGATCTACAAAAAAATTGTAGAAGGAATTGATTCACCTGTATAGGAAAACCTAAAAAATTGATTTTAGGTTTGCACCCAAAATATCTCCAATAAAGAAGAGGTTTGTAAATTTGTATCATAAATTTCCCCAGGGAAAAAGAAGATGTGGTGGTAAAGCCATACAAGACATCATTTTAAACTACACTTTTACAGTGTAAAAACATTTTATAAAAATTGGACATCTTCAACATTGAAAAACAGTTGTTATTAACAAATTGTTAATCATTACTATAAGACTCGAAGGATTGGTATTTAGTACCAATTTATTATCATATTTACAGGTGCTTGAAATTAATTAGAATTGGTCAGCTGTGCAAGTTAAGCCATTGCCGAATGGATTAAACTCAGTTCTAGGCTGTTCACATAATTATTGGAACAACAATTGCACTGATAAGAAGATCAGCACTTGCACTAATAAGGACATGGTCATGGTTTATCTTGATCACATTTTAAATTGGAAGGTTGACCAGGAGTCAGCTGCAAATTAGTGCAACAATTACAAGCCTGTTGAGAGGCAATGGTCCTGACCCATCCAATAAAAACTATGTTTTAGGCATTCATAAACATTCCTAAATACTACTGAGGGGGAAAAATTCTGGTACAAATATGTCTCATTGCTTTGTTGACAAACTTTGTCCCTCCATCAGAGAAGGAGCCTTAGGTAAAAGAGTAAAAAAGCTCCAAAAAAGGGAAAACACAAGGAGTATGCAGGCCTTTTTCAGGCCCATGCAATTACCAAAGGATACGTTATCAGAATTAAAGTGGTGTTTAGAAAAGATTCCACAAGCTGCTTTACAGATATATGCTTAGCAGCCGTTGCAAGCTGAAGCAAGTATTATCGGATGATGGATAGCATCTGTGATTATTTGGGCTAAGATAAGTATAATATCTATTCTTATCAAGTTAATATTTGATACGTCCCTTGTTTAGGGGACTACGGCCAATAACACCAGGGAATTGCAAATGGATTGTCCTAAGAAACTTTTTCTCCAAACATTTGTATTAATTATTGGAGTATCAGGAGCTTTTTATGGATTAAATGCCTATTGTTCTACTATGAAAGTGTGCATGTCCAATCAGGTGAACAATACCACGGCTGTGGCATATATCAATCACATGGGTCAAGTAAGATCATTATCAAGTGATTATCTGGGTAACCAGATGTGGCGTATTCTAAAAATGTTTTAGTTCAGCTGTTTATCTCTAAGGGAGAGACAATGTTGTCGCAGACAACAAATCAGGGGAAAAAACTATTGTCAGTAATATGGATTACTTACCATTAATCTGTTTGTATCCAGATTAAATCACCGATTTCTCAAATGTTTCTCATGGGAAAACCGAGAGCAGGAGTGGTGGATGCATTTCGCTAAATTACATGAGGAAAGATGTTCTTTTATGTTCCTCATTTTGTATGATAGGGCAGTGTCTGATGAAAATGTAGCAGGACACAGTCAGGGGCGCTTTGGTTGCCCAAAACCGGACTGTCATGGTTCTCGTTAATGTTGAGAGTGATGTTTGAACCAGTTATGATGACTCATAGTTGCAGTAATTTATTGTTGTACAAATTCATCCATGGCATGAAGATATGAATTTGGTTATCTGCAGGTTTGACCAGACCATTATAACAGTTTGACGGTCAAAGAGGTCTATGAATGTTTTAACTAATATAACAATATAACAATTATGTACAAAAGGAATGTTAAACCTGCAATTTGGAGAAATAGTTTAAAAAACAATATTTTGTTTATAAGAAATTGGAAGTCTTTTGCAGACAGTAAAAGTTATTTTATCATATTAGATATATGGCTAAGAGTTCCTTGTGCATCTGCATTTTTCCTTCACATTCAGGTAAAGTGATAGACCGTCAATCTCCAAGATCTACGATATAGGTTGCTCATAGTGCTTGTATGCGTTTATACCCTGCCGCCGTTTTAGGACAAATTGCTGACTACCTGTCGCCGTGTCGCCGTGGAAGAGCGGCGGCCGATTATATGCGCCCGGGCGCGGCCATCAGCATGTACTATTATATTTATATATATATTATATATATATATATATATATATAATATATTATATAGCTGCCATATCGTCTATGTGTGTGGAGGGCCGTGTATATATATATAATGCCGGCGACATCAGGTTGCTCCTTTTCCCCCCTCCCCCCCATACTTCACGATGGACAGAGTGTATTGAATATACTATCCCCGATATATATATATCCATCCCGGGTTGGCCTGGTAATATATATTATATGAGGGATTATACTCTGTCCAAACTTCCTCTGTTGAAACTTGGAAGTCCTGGGAGATCAGCATTGTCCTGACTTTTGCCTAGGCAATGGACTCCAACTCTATCAATGATTCGGGCCAAAAAATTGCAGTCATTGAAAAGTAATTTTAATGCTCATGACTTTAGTATCAGCATAAGAGTGCAAACATTGCAAATTTACGTTATTATAATTGCATGTGGCTACAATTACTGCGCTTATATGTTTATGAATTTACCAAACAAAGCACAAGAAGAGCTTTGGAACCAATGATTTAAGCATATACTGTCGGCCAAAATTGTGTGTGGGTCACATTGACTCAATATGTTATAGTAGGTAAGAGTCTCTGTGGTGGTGAGACAGCACTACTTTTTACACACAAAAACCACATTAAGTATCAGTAAAACTGATGGTTCTAGATAATTTATTCTTGGTGGTTAAAACATGTTTAAAACTCAGTGGAACTAGACATTGAGATGTGGAAATCACTCCATTAAGGAGGTAGATACATGATCACATGATTTGACGTTGGCAGTGCAGTTAGATGGGCGCTCGAGCAAAAGATTCAAGGCCGCAGGAGGGTTTAAAATAAATATTAAAGGAAAAAGGAACCACATTAAACTAATGTGGCAGGGGGATGGGTACAAGAAGCAGAGAGGCAGGAGGGTGTAAAATGAGGGTAGAAGCATTAGGTAGCAAGGTGAAAGGTAAAAGTGGCAGGCAGACAAAACCAGGGCTAAAATCAAAAAGGGCCACTTTTCAGCAAAATTGTATAAATGCGTTGTAAAGACAAGCCTGAAGGCTTTGTGTCTCAATGCAAGGAGTATTCGTAATAAGCTGGACGAGTTGAACGTGCAGATAGATATTTAATGATTATGATATAGTTGGGATCACGGAGACATGGCTCCAGGGTGACGTAGGCTGGGAGTCAGGGATATTCAAATATTCAGGAGGAGGTGGAGTAGCGTTGCTGGTTAGAGAGGAGATTAAAGCATGGAAAGGAAGGACATTAGCGGATCGGTATGGGTAGAGCTACAAAACACTAAGGGGCAGAAAACGCTGGTGGGTGTTGTGTAAGGCCACCTAACAGTAGCAGAGAAGTTGGGGATGGTATCAAACAGGGAAATTAGAAATGCGTGCGACAAAGGCAAAACAGTTATAATGGGTGACTTCACATATAGATTGGGGTTAATCAAATTGGCAGGGGTGCTGAGGAAGAGGATTTTTTGGAATGTATGCGGGATAGTTCTCTAATCATGTAGAGGAACAACGAGAGAGCAGGCTATTTTAGACTGGGTTTTTGAGTAATGAGGAAGGGGTAATTAGCCGTCTTGTTGCTACGTTGCCCCCTTGGGCAAGAGTGACCATAATATGGTTGAGTTCTCGCCATCATTAGGATGGAGGTGACATTGTTAATTCAGAAACAATGGTTGCAACCACTGAACTTAAAGAAAGGCCTTTGAGGGTATGAGACGTGAATTGGCCAAGACTTTAGGCCGATCTGGCAAGTTGCCTTTTATCTCTAAAAGGGTTGACGGTTGGATATACAATGGAGAAGAAGTATTTAATGCTCAGACTGCATGGATGAACTACAAAAATTGTTCATCCCAGTTTGGCAAATAGAATAAATCGGGGAAGGTAGTGCATCCATAACAAGGGCATGCGTAGTAGCAAAAGCAAAGGATGAGAGTAGCCGGCTTCTGCTACCAGAGGAGGAGAAATTCAGACGACCAGCAGAGGAGGACAAAGGTCCTTGTCTTGCTGGACCTATTAGCCTTCGATACAGGAAAAATAGATTATGAAAGAAAAACTGGGCATTTGAACATAAAAAACTGGAAGAGAAAGGGTTTTAGTTAAAACAAATGGTTCAGGTCCCTTGCAGTCAGAACCAGCGTGTAAGTTGATCATGGCTTTGAATCCTCCTCCAAGGTATATGGCGGAGGGCTCAATTGAATAACTACTCTTTTCCGTCTTCACTAAGGAAGACATAAATAATCTGCCTGAAATAGCAGGGGACTGTGGGTCAAAGGAGGAATTGAGTGAAATCCAGGTCAGTCGGGAAGTAGGTGTGGTAAATTGAATAGATTAAAGGACGATAAATCCCCAGGGCCAGATAGGCTGCATCCCAGAGTATATATACTCAGGAAATAGTGGATGCATTAGTGATAATCTTTCAAATCACTCTTTAGATTCTGGAGTAGTCCTGATGGAATTGGCATAATGAAGGGTAGCAAATTTTGTGGACCCAATGGCGCCGTGATCCTCTTTGTTGAGAGAAAACGGGGAATTACAGACCAGTTAGTCTAACATCGGTAGTGGGGGTTTTGCTAGACGGTCAGTTATTAAAGATAAACAAATGGGATAGCAGCACATTTGGAAAGTGGTGAAATCATTGGACAAAAGTCAGCATGGATTTTACAAAAGGTAAATCATGCCTTTTTTGACGAATCTTGTGGAATTTTTCGAGGATGTAACTAGCACTCTAGCGTGGATAAGGGAGAACCAGTGGATGTGGTATATCTGGACTTGGCTTTCGACAACTGGTCCCACATAAGAGCATTTTCGAGTTATACAAACTTTTGTTTAAATCGGCATACGGTCTTAGGGGTCTCTGAGCTGTATTGATGCTCCTGCCCAGATAGTCAGAACTGGCTGGCAACCAGGAAGCGGAGTAGGAGGGGTAGAGCCTTTTCACAATGGCAGGCAGCTCTAACTAGTGGGGGTACCTTGCCAGGGCTCAGTGCTCAGACAGGACCCCAGCTCACAATATATATTAATGATCTGGATGAGGGAATTGAAGGCAATATCTCCAAGTTTGCGGATGACACTGGCTGAGGCAGTGTTCGCTGTGAGGAGGATGCTTTTAGGAGACTGCAAGTGTGACTTTGGGTAGAGTGGGCAAATGTTTGGGCAGATGCAGTATAATGTGGATAATGTGAGGTTCCATACCACTTTGGTGGCAAAAACTTTATAAGGATAAAGTTATTATTATTATTAATTATGGTGGCCGATTAGGAATTATATGGGAGTTGCAGCGAGACCTTGTGGTGTCATGTATTTTCTCAGCATTAAGTAGGCATGCAGGTGCAGCAGGCAATAAAAAGCGAATGGTCATAGTGTTTAGCAAAAGGATTTGATACAGGAGCAGGGAGGTTCTATTTCAGTTGACAAATACAGAAACTTGGTGAGATCAGCATAGTCCTGTACTTGCTTAGGCATTTTGGTCTCCAAAAAATCTGAGGAAGGACATTATTGCCATAGAGGGAGTGCAGAGCAGAAGGTTCACCAGACTGATTCCTGGGATGTCAGGACTGTCTTATGAAGAAGATGCAAACATTGGATGACTCGGTTTATACTCTCTGGGAATTTAGGAGATTAAGAGGGGATCTTATATGAAAACTTACAAAATTCTTAAGGGGTTGGACAGGCAGGTAGATGCAGGAAGATTGTTCCCATGAAGAGCTGGACAAACAGCTTAAGGAAAATTTAAGCGAGATATCCTGTCGGCCAAAAATTGTGTGTGGGTCACACAATGACTCAATATGTTAAAGTAGGTAAGAGTCTCTGTGGTGGTGAGACAGCACTACTTATTACACACAAAAAACACATTAAGTATCAGTAAAAACTGATGCCAGTTCTAGATAATTATATTCTAGATGGTTAAAACATGTGGCCCTAAAACTCAGTGGAACTAGACATTGAGATGTGGAAAATCACTCCATTAAGGAGGGTAGATACATTCACAGGAATGGCACAGGATGGGCCGCTCGAGCAAAGATTCAAGGCCGCAGGAGGGTGTAAAATAAATATTAAAGTTACAAAGAACCAGTCATGGTGTCAGGATTGGACACGGAGTGTTGGGTTCTCTGTAATTGTTGCTTTGTTTATACTATCAAATTATATTATCAATTGATATTTTGGTGATAAATTTGCCTTTCAATGGAAAGGGCATTACTTTCATTCTTTTATAATGGAAAAAAATTTAACACACAAACTGAGGCAATGTTTGGGGGAAAAATGTGTTATTTGCTCATTACTGTGTTCATTGAGCCAGATTGTCGTATGGAATGAGTCTACGACATAAAAAACACAGAAGCTACAAAATCTTCACATAGTCACTCACATGACTCCGAAGTAAAATAGTAAGATTAAACGATAACTTACCAGTTAGAAGTTTGATTGTTATTTTATGAGGAGTAACGATGAGGGATTATGTGCCCTCCACTCCCGACCCTCATAAAATAAATGATCATCTGGTAGTTCTAAATCTATCTTGAGCCTTACTATCTTACTCCGGCTATTATGTTCTGTGTTTTTCATACCGCTGCTTTGAAGTATGCCGATCAAGCGCCAGGGCTTCTTCACGTAATCCCTCATCGTTACTCCTCATAAAATAACGATCAAACTTCGAACTGGTATGTTCTCGTTTAACCTTACTATTCCTCCCGCCTGAATCACTCACAGGATGACTTCAGCTTAACCAAAAAGTCCTTGGAAGAGCAAGAGGTTTTATAAAAATATAGATTTTTACTTTTTTTGCTTTCTTTGATGGCCTCTGTAAAGTTTTAATTGAAGATTTAAAAGAAACAAAGGTAGTAAAGTAAATTAGTCTAATATTATAGGCTGATAAGTATAATCTCCGACAGTGAGGATACTGGGTACTGTGACAGGACCTCCTCCCTCAGATGCTGCTCTGATCCCCATCATTGGCAGACAGGCCAGAAGAGGCCAAAACCTCAAGGCCAAGGCTCATTGGAAACAACTGGGTCCAATTAGCTGACATCAGATTGCCCCAAGATAGCCACAAAATGCTGGAGAAGTCTGAAGAAGGGCCTCGACTACTAGCTGTGTTCCCCCATCGCAGGTTCGAGGAAGACTGAGGCACTGGTACAAAGCTGAGACCGCCAATGTGTGGTCAAGACTGCACTGCTGGAAAGTAGCCTTAGACAGTCAGCACCTGTACTTAGGTATGTTACAAAACTTACCTTCAGCGGCGCTGCAGTTCTGCCGCTGGCCGTGTGTACGACTTTGGCGCCTTTAAGGGGGGAGGGGGGTGGGGTTAATTTTGTTTTTAATCGCCCGACTATTTCAGCACAGGAGTAAAATACAAAATAGCTCCTAATGCCATGAACGCCGACAACGGGGACCGATTATACGTAGGGGACAGGTAATTGAAAGCTGTTTATTTTTTCATATAAACCTGCTTGTTTAGGCGATTTTAATCTATATTTCATGTTGCAAAACGGTGATTTATTCCCCATATGAACCGGCAGTGTTTTTCCTGCCGATATTGGGTTTAAATTCACCGCAACCGCAATGTTCCAATACATCGCGTTCCAGAAAAACCTTCAATTTGGCCTATAAATTCATAACTATGAGATTTAAAAATCATGTCATATTGTGAATTCTTGTGTGAATGTTATTTGGACACTTAGGCTTTAAAAATAATGTTAATATTTTCTAAAGAAATGGATAGATGTTTAGATCTAGTAATTTAATTTTGTAATTAGCTACAATTGGGTAACTAACTAATTATATGCTTTAATTTCAGGTCATCCAAGTAAGATTGTTTCATATTAGTTTCGGAATGCTTCCATCTATAATAACTGAACATGCCTTTCAGTTCTCTTAATTTTTAAGAAAGTTATGGGCTTTTGACTCTCCTCGATCACAACTTTTGTGTTAATTCAATGGAAAAGCAATAGGGAACAAGATGCTAATTTCCGAGTATGAAAATGGCCATAACTTTTTTTATACAGAAGATATGAAAGTGAATTAGGTGTCAAATTAAACTTCTTTGTATGCTTTATCTGATGGGATAAATTGCAGACTTGATTTTTAAAATCTCAAAATGTTGTAATATTGCTACTGTACTGAGGCTAAAACTGAGTGGCCGGGGCAAGCCTGTAACGGCAGCTTCTTCCAGCCCTTAGGCAAAGAGGAGCTGCACCCACCCACACACACAGGCAAAGACTGAGCTGCCAGGATCAGCCTAAGACCACCAGCGTCCAGGTACAGGTGAACTGCAGGGGATCGCCACGCCTCATCCGAGACCAGGACTGAGCTGCCAGGACACGCCGGAGATTGCCACTGCCAGCTCACATGGACCCTGACGACGGGGGGCCTGGATTTTCTTGTCACTGTAAATAAAATATCTCATGCGAGTTCACCTGTGACTCCAGTCGTTGCTGAACCCGGTGTCAACCCCCCGATGCCACAAACGTATAGCCTTTAACAGCTGGGGCTTAACGTCTTTATTTAAGCTTAGGACTCTGGAAGGGTACGTTCAATACCATCACAACTATATTTATGTGCATTGTATTATGTTTTTAATGAGGGAGAGTTCTAGTTTTTTTTTAATCAAATAGTAACAAGTTGTTTACTGCCCTGGTGTGTACTGACGACATGCCCTTTGAGATACAAAGAATCCGAAGGTTCCCAAAACAAATTGTTGTAATGAAACTGCGGGTAATGATTTAGTGTCAAAAGCTTTTCCATTTCTGTAAATAAAGGATTGCATTAGACCTGATAGCACCTGAGTTGTGTAAAAAATATATGGCTGCCCTCATCAACGTGTGGATAAGTTGCACGGGCACTGACTGGTATTCAGACTTTATTTTTTTAAAACTGGGCTGATACTCGCAAAAAATAGAAATGTTTCGGACCTCGTTTTAACGCACTTCTTTATAACGTATTTTCGTTGTAGTGAACGGACTTGCTGACCTTCACCGCCAGGCTGGGCTGCCACCACCCCAGGTCCGTACTGCCTCCCGGCAGCTTCCAGGCCGGACTTACCGCCGCCCCACACAGCTTCCTCGACCGCTTTCAAGCCTGCCACCACCGCCGACATTTACCTGCACTCCGCGACCAATTGCACCGCCGATTCTCGCCTCTCCCCCGACCAGCAGGCTAGGGAAACTGGATTCCAGGCCCAGTACCAGTCTGAAGAAGGGTCGCAACCCAAAACGTCACCTATCCATTTTCTCTACAGATGCTGCCTGACTTGCTGAGTTACTCCAGCATTTGGTACTTTTGTGTTTGTCGATACAATTGAACTTTATTTATTCCAAGAGAGAAATTGATCTGCTAACAGCCATAAAACACAAGATACATGACATTAAAGTGGAAAGGATTGAGGATGTGCAAAGATTTAGGATGGAGGGGGGAGTCAGTCTAATCCTGGCCAGAAGGGGGAGGAGTTGTACAGTTTGACAGCCAAAAGGAAGAAGGATCTCCTGTGATGTTCTGTACGGCATCTTGGTGGAACCAGTCTGTTGCTGAAGGTACTCCTCAGGTTGACTGGTGTGTCACGGAGGGGGTGAGCTGTTTTGTCCAAGATGCTCCACAGCCTAGTCCTCTCCAAGACCACCTCCCATGCATCCAACTCCGTCCCCAGGATGGAGGCAGCCTTCCTGATGAATTTGTTCATCTGCAACTAATTGTTTTCCCTCTACTAATTATACGATTATAATTACTTACTTGGTTACAGCGGACAATCAGCAATAATCACACAATTTCCCTCTCCCCTCCTCCATGAGGATTTGCATGTATATCTTCGTTGCGTCAATAACAGAGTTTAACAACCCAGATTCAGGATGGAGGTCTTAGACTTCCTAAATTCTGAGTTTGGTTCCTCTTTTGATACTAGGCAAGGCAAGAGGCTAAAAAAAAACAGTAATGACCCCACTTCCCTTTTAGATTTACAGGTGTCAAATTGGAGTATATTGGCAAGTGTTAGAACCTTGTCTCGTAGACAATGCTGTTCTTGCTACTTCATCTGACAAGACACAGATAATGCTTCTATTGTGGTTCTGTTTGAGGAGCCACCATCTCACCCCCAATACCTCACATATAAGCACTTTGATTGTTGCTCAGATCAGTTTTGGCCAGATCTGGTATGAGCAGATTCTCAATGACTTTAATCAACCATAAAAACATTGGGGCACGTTTCCACATTTTTTTGCTACTGGGAACGACAGGATCATGTAGCATTATAGTGTACGGACAAGGACACTCAGGTGATGAGGACAGTCGGGCCATTTGGTCCCTCTTTGGAAAACGGAAACACGGCCAAATAAGACCCCAGACACCATTTTACCAGAGAACGTGACTGCTTTCCTCAATGTTTCTGTGAGAATAGAGGACAGAGCAGGATCCCTCAAAGGCTTTTACTGAGAGACCGGCAAAGTAAACACAACTGCTGGAGGGCTATCAAAGGGGATTCCTGTGATTGTTATCAATGATGCGTGGATAACGACTCGCGTGTGATTTTTGGAGTTCTCCAGAATCAGCGTCTTTGCCTCATTTGTCTGCAGCTTTTTTGTGTCTGGCATCTGCAGTTCCTTCCTACGCATTTTGTTTGCTCCACTGCAAAATCTCAAAATATGTCTACTTATCGTGAGATAAGTTCCCCTCTTTCCGACGAGAGTTCTGCACCATCCTCTATCACTGCTCTCCGGCCACGTTTTAACCCACCCTTGCAACCACAGCCACGTGTGCTTTCTCGATGCTGACCTGTGTCTCCATCTTCTACCTCGGGGATTCCAGCTCCGGACCTCCCAGTCCGTCTACAGGTTCCGACAGTCAAACTACCGCACTGAGACCAGGCGCCAGCTCCCAGACACCTTCTCGACCATGATCCCACAGATGATAGTATTTCTGATTTTATCGCCTCTGGATGTTTGCATCCCACAGCCTCCAACCTTATCATTTCCCAGCCCCGCACAGCCCGATTTTACCTTCACCCCAAAACAGAACTGCCCTGGCAGACCTATTGCTTCTGCCTACCCCTGTCCCACTGAAATGATGTCCGCATACCTCGACTCCATCCTATCTTCTCCTTCCCCCATTCTTCCACCTTCACAGTGGACATTCAGTCCCTACACCTCCAACCCTCCTCCGGGAAGGCTTTAAAGCCTTCCGTTTGTTCCTCAACCGCAGAACCATCCAATTTCCCTCCACTAACACTCTAATCTGCCTAGCGGAGCAGGTCCTCACCCGCAACTTCTCCTTCAATTCCTCCTACTTCCCCGAAAGACGTAGCTATGGGCACCCGCATGGGCCCCAGCTATGCCTGCCTCTTTGTCGGGTACATTGAACAATCCCTGTTCCAGGCGTACACTGGCCCTATCCCTGACTCTGCCCCCGCATCATTGGGCTCCTGCACCCATACAGAACTCATAGGCCATTAACTTCACCAATTTCCATCCTGCACTCAAATTCACTTGGTCCATCCCCAACACCTCCCTCCCCATTCTTGATCTGTCTCCATCACAGGAGACTGTCGACTGACCCACTTCCTCCCACAGCTATCTCAACAATTCTTCCCACCCTGCTTCCTGCAAAGATCATCCCCTACCAACCCCTCCATCTACGTCCAAGATGAGGTCAGGACATCCGAGATTACCTCATTCTTTAGGGAACGGGGTGCCCCTCTCCCATCATAGATGAGGCCCTCATTAGTCTCCATGGTACACCGCAGCTCCGCCCTTCCCAAACTCAAACCCTTCCCACCCCCTCCCCAGGTACCTTTCCCTGCAACTGCAGGAGATGCAACGCCTGACCTGATACCTCCTCCCTCGACTCTGTCCATGGTTCACTTGCGCCTCTTCCAACCTCATCTACCGTATTCATTGTTCAAGATGTGGACTCTCATACATCGGCAAAACCAAATGCAGACTGGGCGATCGTTTCGCTGACTTCCTTCACTCAGTCCCCCTGAACCTACCTGATCGCCTGGTAGTGAAACGCATGAATTCTCCTTCCGATCCCTCCCACCATTAGTCTGTAGGAGGGTCTCAACCCAAAACATCACCCATTTCTTCTTTCCATAGATGCTGCCTCATCCATTTGTGTATACCCACACTGACCTTTCTGGCTTACGTCTTCTCCATTGTCAGACTGAAGCTAAATACATATTGGAGGAACTTCTCATGTTTCGCCTGGGCAGCTTACAGCCCCCAGTGGCATGAATATTAATTTCTCTAACCCCAGCATTCCATTTCCATCCCTCCCCACCCAAGTCACACCAGCTTCTTGTTTTCATCCAACAGCATGTTTCCTTTATCATCCTTACTTTTTTTTTCACATCTTTAATTCATTGTTCTTTCTCTCTACATGGTCTAGATCTCGTTTCCCGTTTCCCATTCCCGACTAGTATGAAGGGTCTCAAACCGAAACGTCACCTCTCTAGTCGAGAGAAACATCACTTCTCTCTAGAGATGCTGCCTGTGCCACTCGTTTTTTGTCTATCGTTGGTTTAAACCAGCATCTGCAGTTCCTTCCTACACATAGAAATGAACCTGCATCAATTTCTCCCCTCTTCCCAACTCCCTCCCCCCCAATATTCATACCCCTGGCTTCACAATTCTCATCTCTTCTATCCTTACCTCACTTTGTCTTTTCATCTCTAGCCTTTGTCCAATTAAAAACTCTCTCATCTGTATCACCCTTTCACTTACCAGGCTTTGTCCTACCCCATCTCTCTTCCAAACTATCTGAAGAGGGGTTCTGACTGAAAACATCACCTACCCATGTCCTCCAGAGATGCTGCTTGACTTGCTGAGTTACTCCAGCACCTTTTTAAATTTACGTTCTTGCTGTCTGAGGTATTCCCCATGTCTTATTCATTACTTCCCAGTATCTCTCCAATTTAAAACTGTTTTAATTTATCCGATGAAGGGTCGTTGACCAAATATTTGATTATCCCTCCGTAGGTGCTGACCGACCTACTGAGTGTTTCCACCATTGAACAAAGTGTCTTGTGTTTCTACGTTTTTAAGTATTTTTCTGTTTCGGCATCATTTCACAAAGCAGCCCCGACTTCTGCAAATAGTTCCCACACTTTGTATCCAGTGCTTGCGTGCAAAGAATGTGAAGGGAACTCACTGATTGTTGGAATAGTTGTCAAAATGCTGCATATACTCAGCATGTCACACATCTATGTAAAAACAGACTGTTAACATATCAGATAATGCTTGTTCCACAAGAACACAATAGACAAAACCTGCAGCTGCTGAAAGCCTGAAATAAAACTTGCCCACACCGGCCAACATGTCCCAGCTACACTAGTCCCACCTGCCCATATTTGGTGCATATCCCTTCAAACCTGTCCTAACCCATGTACCCGTCTGTTTCTTAAATGTTGGGATAGTACCTGCCTCAATTACCTCCTCTGACAGCTTGTCCCATATACCCACTGCCCTGTATGAAAATACTACCCTTCAGATTCCCATTTACTATTTTCCTCTTCACCTTAAACCCATGTCCATTCACCTACTCTGGGCAAGACTGTGCATCTACCCAATTTATTCCTCTCATTACTTTACATAATTATATAGATGTTTCAAATAACTTCAATAAACCAGCAGGACACAAAGTGCTGGAGCAATTCAGTGGGTCAGGCAGTATCTCTGGAGAACATGGATAGGTGACGTTTCGGGTTGAGACTCAACTTTGATCAGCCACTCTTATCTTTTGCGTTCAGTCTTTCTGATCTTGCATCAGCTGCTCATGGTGATCATTGATCATTGAAAGGATATGACATTTCCCCCCCAAATTCACTACATTAAGCATTATGCTCAAATATGGTCACAGTGATGTTGGCAGCACCATGTTAGGACATTATTAAAACATTTTGCAGTTTTCACCTTGCAACTATAGTCAATGAAACTTCATCACAATGAAGCTGTTACCCAAGCAATAAATAGCAGCAAAAGCTCAACTTTCTGCACAGACACGTTAAGTGTCTCACCGAGAAACATCGCCTGTCCATTTCCTCTAGATGCTGCTGCCTGAACCACTGTTCGTCCATCACTTTGTCTTTTGCTGAGGATTCCAGCATCTGCATTCTTTTGTGACAGCCATATTATTCTGGGTATTATAAAGCAAGGCAATGATATTATTAATTTGGCTTCTATTCATGATGATGTGGGGGAGATTCAGTGGCAACCTTTCCCACTCTGTCCAGAAGCCATGCGGACAAGAGGGCCATTGTGAAGGCGAATCAAGCTCTCCGAATGACGTGTGGACAGAACAGGCTGGTCCTAGCACTGCACAGCTCCACACCACTACAAAGGTAGCGCTCAATCAATTGGACATTGGAGAATTAGCTGAGACGAGGCAAGAATATCGGAAAGAATGGAGGAACTGTTCAAGGAGGAGATGGAATAAGGAAAATACAAAATAAAATTGCAGCCAGTAAAACTGGACTTAGTTTCTCTCACAGGAAATCTGTGATACCATTAGCATCCGAACAGGACATAGACGGTGGTTAGGAGTGGTGAACTGAAGATGTCATCAGATGCCTCGTTGGAGACTGTCCCTGGTTCTGTTATATTCAAACATACTGCATTCTTTCATCAATTCAAATGGAAACAAAAATTACGATTCTTTGACTGTCCAAAACAGGAAAGTAGACAAAAAGAGTTCCAAAATATATTTAGGAAGCTCTGCTAGTGGGACAGAGAACATACTGCTTGTGATAAGTAAAGGAAGACTTTCATTAGGTGACTCTTAATTGACTCAGCGTAGTTTTTCCACACCTACTATTCCGAGTGTAAAGGCGGATTCAGAAATACCCCGTCTCCAAATGAAAATCTCTTTGGTGTCAGCACACCTGGCTTCTTTGGCAGTATATTGCGCATAAAAGTACCGGAAGCTGGCATTTCCACCCAGATTTTTAGTAACCGCTTGTAATATTTTACATAGCCATTTTTTTTTTTTAAACAGAAAACGGTACTTGTGATAATAAATGTATTTACCAGTGTTGATGTTGAAGTGGTTGAATTTTTTTGTCAATCAATGGACCATATTCTAATGAACAGTATATTTTAGAACCAGGTCCATCTAACCAGCACTTTTAACCAGTAAAGTCAGGAAATCGCCCACTTTCAGGATAATCAGATGCTGGAATAGTTCTGAAGACAATATTTATATGGCTGCTTAAGTTGCATTTATGGTCAATGTGACATCCCAGGGTGGATATGGTGGGAGATTGCCATCAAATACACCAAAAGACACGACCAGGTGGTTAGACTTTCACTTGCTGATGGCCATTACCTGTAACTATGTGGGCCACTTTATCAGTCAAGATCTTGCTGCACATCCAGGTTGCAAATGGAATTGAATCAATGATGGAAGTTACTGGTAGAGAAATTGAAGAGCTTTTGCAGCAAGGGTCCCAGGGACTGATGATTGAGTTCCAATAACAACCATTTTCCTTTGTGTGAACAACTGCAACCAATAGATGCTTATGCTTACCAACTTGTTTTACAAGGGTCCTGATGCAGCATTCCACTGCCTTGACATCCAGAGTGGTCACTCATTCCTAGAATTGGTCCAATTCTATAGGCTGTCTGGAGGATTAAATGCTCCTGATAAAACCCAAGCTTGCACCTCTGATCTGCTTGATGACATTCCCCCAACAACTTACTGTCACTTGATAGTGACACTAAATTTCTTCAGTGACTTGGATATCGTTGGGCCTAATGACAGGTGTAGACTGGTATAGTGGTATTGGAACTGCTTGTCTGGAGGAATGGAGAACAAGTATGCTGCCTCAATCCTTGCCATACTCAGTGCTCCCAGTGATTTCTTGTCACCGTGTCGAGTAAATAGAAACTGCTAAAAACTGTGATGGCAAGAAGCAAAATAGATCTTGTCACTGTCTGAGAAAGCTGAACAATTGTTGCACCTGGCCTTTAAATATTTTTACCTGATGAATGTTGAGAATGGGCATGTTCCTGAAACTGCCTATTATTTATCCCCACCATTTCTCCCGTCTTACTGAGAATGTTTCATGACCTCCATTGTCTGCAATGCGATACAATAACAAAATATCAAATAAAGAAGTCTTCAATTTCCTCTGAATGTTCTTGTATCTAGGATTGCTAGCCAATTTGAAACACGTCACCACATCACCCTTGAAGTACAATCAACTTTGGAATGAATCCTAGATGTTGATAACAATTTTGAGCAACTCAAAATAGTCAGGGTGTGGGTCAAGAATAAAGGTGCAGTGCTGTGACAGATCCTGGGGAATATTAAAAAAAAACAATGGTTAATAAATAAAATGAGGTGGAAATATACAATTATAGCAACATTTATAATGTTATAACACAATGTACCCAAGCTCCCCAAAGTTTATACATTGAAAAACAAAACATATACTGTGCTCACAGAACTATGGAGATTAAATCTGAAATTGCCCAACATTGAATGTACTCTAGTTAACAAAAATGTTGATAACATAGGGAAATATTTGATTGAAGGTTAATTTGTCTTCAAAGTTGAAATGTGTTGCGACATGGACAGGAAACTGATTAACAAGCAAGGCCTTCTCTTGAGGAAAACCCAGATTGTGGCATTAAGTTGAGACCAAGATATCAAATCAAATTTCAGGCACAAGGTCTACTGAATCAAGGGAAACTTAAGGAATATAAATGGAAGTGGGAAATTAATGTGGACTATTACAAGGAAACAAAAATGAAACTAGAAGGCAGATTTTCAAAATGGTTTGGGTATTAGAAAAAGAACATAAAGCAAAATTCCTTACAAAATCACAAGTTTTCTACAACTATTTTATACGTCTGCCACGTGAATTCCAGGAAAAATAAAATGTTTTCACATTGCATTCCACATTGACCAAGAACACAGTGCAACCAGGTGGGATTGTAAGCATTTCTCCTGAACAGCTGCCTCCAATGCCGGGTTTCAGGCAGGGCATCCATTAAACTGAACTCCTCCCCCAACCCAAAGTTCACATAATTTACATTTCAGTCGCTAAACTAAATTTATATACCATGCACACCTTGGTATAAAGGAAGCTTTCCACAGTAACCCATTGAATGAATGGATTGATTTCATTTAGGAATGTCCTGGCAACAATTCCAGACATGAATCACATTGCTTAGCTCAAAATGCCACACGGATGAATTGTTGCAAACATTTACAGCATGTTGGGAGCAACAATTTTTGTGGAACGTTAAAAGGAATTACTTCTTGCTTGTGCTTAAAATTTCGGAATGAGTGAGGTGGGTCCGAAATCACTGGTCAGAGTCATAGAGTGATAGTGTGGAAACAGGCCCTTCGGCCCAACTCACCCACACCAGTCAACAATGTCCCACTTGCCTGCACTTGGTCCATATCCATCCAAACCTGTCCTATCCATGTACCTGTTTAACTGTTTCTTAAACGATGGGATAGTCCCAGCCTCAACTACCACCTCTGGCAGTTTGTTCCATACATCCATCACCCTTTGTGTGAAAAAGTTGCCCCTCGGATTCCTATTAAATCCTTTCCCCTTCACCTTGAACCGATGTCCTCTGGTCCTCGATTACCCAACTCTGGTCGACTGTGCATCTACCCAATCTACATCGTCGTAAATCTTTTCTGAACCCTTTCAAGCTTGACAATATTTCCTATAACATGGTACCCATAACGGAACACAATATTCTACATGCGGTCTCACCAACGTCTTATACAACTGCAACATTACCTCCCAACTTCTATACTCAATATTCTGACTGATGATGGCCAAAGTGCCAAAAGACTTTTTGACCACCTTATCTACCTGCAACTCGACCATGCACCTGTACTCCTAGATCCCTCTGCTGTACAACACTACCCAGAGGCCTACCATTTATTATGTAGGTCCTGCCCTTGTTGGACGTCCCAAAATGCAACACCTCACACTTCTTGGTATTAAATTCCATAGCTGGAATTAATCATTCTGACCCAGCCTCACCTCAAGGTACACGACACAACTTTTCCCAAAGAGCCAAAAGTAAACAAATTCCTATAGGCATGTTGTCAGCAGCTCAGCCTTGAATTATATTTTAAATTGGTCAATTTTCCACGTACCCATGCAGATTTTGGAATGTAAAATTTGTTTTCTCAATCGTCCTTGTAATAGTACATTTCTTTCACTCACTACCAAGTTCTCTACAAGATGTAACGTGCACTGCAAATGGATAACTAAAAAAAAATGTATACCAGATTTTCAACAGCTTATCACCAATTATCCCATAAAACACTGTTTACACTTCACGTTATCTCATTAAGCAAATAATTCAAGTGAATCCTTTGTAAATACTGTATTGTTGAACACAGATCAAAAATGTCTTTTTCAGTTCTACTTTGAAGAAAAGCAGTGTATCGTTTTAGCCAAATGTAATGCATATAACATGTTGTAGGACAAAGAACTGTGGCCCACTTACAAAAGCTCCATCTTCTTTTGTAACAAAAGACCTGTGCTCTCAGGAATCTCCACCTCTTCCACATGGACAGGACATTTCACAAATTAACCTTTGTGAAAACATAGAAACCACACCCCAGCAGCACCCTATAATCTTGCTGCTTTATCACAATTTCCTGTAGATTGTCAATCCCAGGACAATAAAATCCATTGTGCCGTGGTAGAATAATGTATTAGTAATCAAAACATTCATAAGGAACAAAAATATGATTTACCAGAAAACCTTCTGTTTTAAACAATGTACAAGGATGCAAATGTGATTTCCAGCTACAGAGGATGTGGATAGAAAATCCTTCAATGGCATCTTGTCAGTGTTTTATATTTGCTACAACAATAATCAAATACTTCTCCATCACCTAGACATGGTTATCTTCTAGAGTAAAGGCGTGAAATCACACCACACAGTGTTGCCAGTTTCATAAACCCAAGTCAAATTATACGTCCCCAATACAAATGACGCCAGGTTACGACATATCTAAGTAATCTGAATGCACGACCAAAATACACCAGGCAGCATGTTGCTAAAGTGTTAGCTTTAAAGAATTGAAAATTCATTTTTTAAATCAATAGAAACACTACGATAAGTAGAATCCATGTTTATTGAACCAATTCTACACTTCTTGAAATTTGGCAGTAAGAAATAGGAACGGTTTCAGGGGAAAACAGGGTTAACTACATGAGTAAGAGCAAAAGCAGTAAAAAGCAAAACTGAAATAGAGCAGTGGGCATCCGACGTAGGTTGGAAGCAATATTTCCTGTGGGAAAGGACAGCGAGTACAACCTTCCCAAACCTCAATTGTATCAAGGGTGGGTTTCCTAATTTAATACCATTGTGTTACAGACCATTAGTAAGACTGAAAAATAAAACAAAGTTAAGAATTAGATTCGACAACCCCATGGGCTTCTCCACCAATCAATAAAACCATGACTGGTTTAATCTCGTCTGAAATCTTGTCCAAAACGGGACTTTGCGCCTGTTCCCGATAAACGTCAACTCTCCAGTTAAAATAGTTTCAACCTTCTTAACTCTGCAGAGAAATCCAAAAGATTCAGAAGCATTCATTTAGTTTTAAATTAACAACCCCTTAGTCCAAAACCATAAATTAATTTCTGCATTCTCTACAGCTCCCCATTCAATGAGACAAGCCTCTTAAATTGCAGTATCACTAACTTGCTCAATTCTTCCTCGTAACATAATCCTCCTTTCCAGAAATTGCTTCGCAAATCTTCTGAACTGCCTCGAAAATATATCCTACTTTCCGAATGAACACAGTACTTCAGGCGTGGTCTCACCAACATTCTCTATAATTCTAACTAAACATCCCACTTTCATACTGCACGTCCCCCTCTGATTACCAGATATAACTCGTGTACAAAACCATCAGATCCCAGTATACAAGCAGCATTTTGTATTCTATCCACTTGTCAACTCCAAATCCATTAGGTTGATCTCGTATCTCTTCTACGATTAAGATGCTTGTGGCTCCCTCGTTTGCTTTTAGATCTTATATTGTTGGGATCTTTCCTATTGTAAATAACTGTCTATCCTAAAGTTATATACAAAGGTTGTGCCATTTCCATTCTTCACAGTAATGTCATCCTTCTGTTTGACCCTTGAAGGAGCCAACATTTACTTTGATCATCTTTACTTTTTCTTTAGATCTTGCTGTCCGTTTTATTTTTTCTTGTTCATTTACCATCACCCCCCCCTCCCCTCAGTGAACCAATTCTCTCAGTGTAAGTCTTCCCTTCCCTGATTATACCCAAGCTAGACATTAGTTTAAAGATGGTCTGCTCCTGCACATGTTTTGCACAAGGATGCACATGCCACTCATTATTAATAAATTTCAAATCAATTTTCCCAGTTTACCTCAGATAGTTTCCAAGGTAATTTAAATACAATGGTAAAATGGTCACCAATGTAAATTTGGCAGTTATCTCGGAACATAGAAAATAGATGCAGGAGTAGCCCATTCTGCCCTTCGAGCCTACCTTGCCAGCAAAGTAGATAACCTCACATTTATCCACATTATACTGCATCTGCCATGCATCTGACCACTCACCTAACCTATCCAATTCACCCAGCAGCCTCATAGCATCCTCCTCGCAGCACACACTGCCACCCAGCTTCGTGTCACTCGCACATGAAAATTTAATTCCTTTGTGTAAATCGTTAATATATTGTAAATAACTGGAGTCCCGGCATTTAACCTTGCAGCACCCCACTCGTCACTGCTTGCCATTCTGAAAAGGACCAGTTAATTCCTACTCTTTGCTTCCTATCTGCCAACCAGTTCTCTATCCATGTCAATACCCTACCCCAATACCACGTGCTCTTTTGCACACTAACCTCTTGTGCGGGACCTTGTCAAAAGCTTTGTGAATACCAGATACGCTGGCTCTCCCTGATCCATTCTACTTGTTACATCCTCAAAAAATTCCAGACGATTAGTCAAGCATGATTTCCCCTTCATAAACCCATGCTGACTTTGACTAAATCCTGTCACAGCTTTCCAAATGCGCTGCTATTACATCTTTAATAATCGACTCGAGCATCTTCCACACTACCGATGTCAGGCTAACTGGTCCAGCCTATTAACTGCCCCGTTTTCACTCTTCCTTCGTTCTAAAAAAGCAGGGTTACATTAGTCATCCTCCAGTCCACAGGAACTGATCCAGAGTCTATAGAACATTGGAAAATGATCACCAACGAGTCCACGATTTCTAGGGCCACCTCGTTGAGTACGCAGGGATCCATCATGCCGTGGATATTGATCTGCCTTGAGTCCCTACAGTTTATCTAACACTATTTCCTGACTAATGTGGATTCCCTTCAGTTCCTACCTACCACTAGATCCTCGGTCCCCTAGTATTTCTAATAAAACTAATAGATTTCTAGTATTTCTAATAGAACTAATAAAACTGTACGTGGCTTCTCCATAAAGCAGCCACATCTTCCAAACGTTTAACCTACCAAGACCAGTGTGAGTTTTCTTCACCCAGACTCCATGGTGACTAGAGCTCCACGCATGCAGCAAACTGGAGACAAGCCTTTATAGAACAGCATGGAAATATACATTTATACATACCCAACACGACGTCTCAACTTTGCACAGGTGCACAATTCAGCAGGGCTTGCTACCCTGTGCCTGTGAAAGGAGCAAACAAAAAAAAACAGGTAAGCATTCCATTTCAAGCGTTAAGTGCATTTGTCATACATACCCACAACAGAACAATAAAATTCCTACAGCAGCTAACACACCCAGGAACATTACACAAAGATAAAAATAACAAACTAATAACTATAATACTAGGTAACCATAATAATGCAAAACCCATGTCAATTGTGCAACATCGTTCATATAGGATCATAGGGAAGTTAGTGTCGTACAATATTCAAGAGCCCTTTGGTCGCTGGAAAGATGCTGGTCTTGAACCTGGTGGTCATGGTTTTCATGCTCCTCCATCTCCTTCCCTATGGTAGTTGCAAAATGAGAGCAAGGCCAGGCTGGTGCGGGTCTTTGATGATTTTGGCAGCCATCTTCAACAGCGGCTCGCATAAATGATCTAGATTCTGGAGTTGTCATTACCTGTGATGGACCATGCAGTTTTTACCACTTAAGTAGTTTCTTTTGTTCCTGGATATTCGAGTTGCCATTCCAGAATGGGATCCAATCAAGATTCTCTCGTCCGTACACCTGTAGAAATTCAATACAGTATTTGTTGACCTACCGAATTCCCTCAACCTTCAGGATGTAGAGACATTGATGAGCTTTCAAAGTGCTGGGCACAAGACGGATCTTCAGATATGCACGCCATTGAACTTGAAGTTGTTAACTCTTTTCACCACCACATTGATCAAGGCAGATCAGTGGATCCCCAGCTTCCCCTCTTGAAGTCAACAATCAGCTCCTTGGTCTTGATAATGTTGAGAGCAAGATTGTTGTTCTAGTTCCATTCCTGTACTGACGCATCACTACCTGTAATTTGGACAACCACAATGGTATAGTCTGCAAATTTAAAGATGGCATTGGAGCAGTATTTGTCTGGTCATGGGTATAGAGACAGAGCACACAGTCCTGAGATGCATTTGTAGTCATGATAATCGAGAAAGAAGTGTTCTTGCCAATTCTTACTGATTGTGATCTGCTGATGTGGAAGCCAAGGATCCAATTACACAGGGATGAGCAGATACAGTTCTCTGGTGTTCAATAAGTTTGCAGGGGATGATGGTTGAACTACAGCCTAACGTACGTGTTCTTAATGACCAAGTGGTCCAATGAAGGATGCGAGGCAAGAGATCACATCCCATTGATCTGTTGTAGCAGCAGGCGAATTGCAATGGGTTCAGATCATTAAGGCAGGAGTTGATACGAGTCACAACCAACCTCTGAAAGCACTTCAGCACCATGTTAGTACCACCGGTCAATCATCATTGAGGCTGGTCTACTTACTCTGCTCAGGCACAATATTATGAGTGTCTCTTTAACCAGGTGGGAAGGTCTGACCTTCGTAATGAGATTGAAGATGATTGCAAAAACTCCTGCCAGTTGGCCCGGGCAGATTATGCCATAGGGGCTGGATGCTTTCCAAAGACTCATCTGCATGAAAGATCTTTTGACTTTGGCCATGGGGACTGAGATTTCACTATATTAAGAAGCTAAGGGAGAACATTGATATACAAAAAGTATATCAATGTTCTCCCATTCGACATTCATAAAAAGCATTGAGCTTATCTGGGAATGATGCCTTGCTGACACTTGAGCTACTAGTTCTCTGACACGACCTGTATCACCTGACATGAATGCCCAAGATCTGGTCCTCAGTAGCTTATGGACCTCCTGGATTATCCAAAGCTTGTGGTTAGGGAACATTCAGATGGTTTTGGTGGGAACGTATTCATCCATAAATATATGTACAAAGTTGTTAACAACAGTGATATTTGTTCCAAATCCACGGGTAAACAATCTCATGTCATTCCATAGCCTCTCCTGACAAGCTCTGAGCAATTCTCACTCACTGCTCAATCTGCACTTTTCAGCCGCTGACAATACACAGGAAGGAGCAGCACTGCAAGGTGATCTGATTTTCCAAAGGTAGAACATGGGATGGAGCGATGGGCATCTTTGATCGCAGAGCAGCAATGGTCCAGAGTATTCAATCCTATGGCGCTGTAGGAAACATGCTGGCAGTAGTTAGGAAGCATTATCATCAAACTAGCCTTGAAGTCCTCAACTATGATGGGAAAGCCTATTTGTGGGTGGGAATTTGGGTACATACACAAGGTAGTAAACAGTTTAAGTACTTCCATGGAAATTATATTTACATCACACAAGGGCAGCATGCAACTCAAGCTTTTACAAATAGTAACAAACTTCAGATTTAAAGATCAGAAAATAGATAAAGCAAAAAATTAGTCTTAAATAGGCAAAATCTAATGCGTGTTATTACTGCTCGAGGACAATATCAAATTTTCATTTAAAGTTTTACCCGAACTAGTCTATTTTTTGTGTGTTTTGTTTCAAGTTTTAATTTAAAGTATTCATCGTTTAGCAAGAGTTGCATTACATTCGTGTTATGATGGGCAAATTTAGACTCTTTAATCAAGACACGGTTAAAACAGAACAAGTTTATCACTAGTTAACACTAATTAGAAATTTATATGCCTATTTTCCTATTTTAATGTTTGGAAGTTTACATTTTTAACCATTTATAACTGTAATAGTTACCAAGAAAGGTTGTATATACACATCAGTGCCTTAAAATTAGAGATGTCTCATTACGGTTACCTTGTGCATTTTGCGAGGTGGTTAAGGTTTAGTCATCCGTCCTGCGAAATATTCCTTTAAAAAAATCAGCCATCATCTTTCATTTCATCATAAAGACATTGAGCCCTGTAAACTGACTGGGATTGCCGAGACTTAGTCACATTAACACTGAAAATTGCAAATACATTTTAAAACTCAATATAGAAAGACATGAACTTTTTGTATTCATTAACCTCGTGCGTTTTTTTGTTTGGTATTTGTTAACTGTGACATCGGTTATTGGACTCCAAACACTGAATTACCCAGGACCCCGGTTTGGCGTAATATCAAACGTACGATTTTAACGTTGTTAGTCGCAATATAGAATCTATAAGGAATATTTTGTCTTTTAACAATTTATGTCAAAGCAGTGGTCTTACCTCTATCTTCTTTAGGTTTTGTTCACATAAAATGCAGGCATAAACAAATCCGCTATATTTATTTTAGCAAGATGAAACCATTAGTGTGTTTATTTCACCGTTACTGTACATATTAACCAAAATACATGCAACAGGTTTAACCGGTTTTCTTTTAACTTTCAACTCAATCCAAGGACTTTAACCAAGCTATTTTTTTTGGTAAAAAGAAATCATTTGAACACCAAGGTCTTTAAATTTATATATTGAAATGTTTATTGTACTGCAGGAACAGAAAGATTTTATTTCTAAGGAAAAGAGGGAATTCGGTTTAGTTCTATACAAAAGAATTAAACTTTATTGACAAACTGGTGCAATTGTGTCGGACAAATGTTTAGCTACCTATTTAGGCAGGCTCACACAAGGAGTGTAATGCATATTTATGTCCAGGCACAGATTAAGGATAACAGACATTTGTGGTTATAAACTTCCAACAACACACTAACTCAATTTTAGCTGCAGTGTCCCTTTTTACATTAGCAGTAAGACCCTCTCGAAGTTTGCCAGAAGCACTGAGGGGAAATGGAAAAAGTAGCATGTTGGAGAATGGGGAATGGAATGAAGAAAATCCACTAGCTTCCAGAATTATTTCTCACATGATGGACCATAATTTTTGCCAAATGTTCACCTCTTAAATTACTATAAATGCCTGAATACAAGATCCCAGCTACCCAAACACTTGAAACACTTTTATACAAAGTGACAGATATTCTCCATGAAAATTAAGTTCCTACAGATCCAACACAAAAAACCCTAAAGCAAATGCCCAAAACCTACCCATGTGCTAAAATAATGGTGTCAAAAGTCCTTCAAAATGTTTTCTTCATCATTAATGTTCAGTAGTTGCTGTGGAGACATGTGTACAGCTTCTGAGGTTGGGTAACCCCAAGCGTCAGGAAGATCAGCCAGAGGAAAGTAAAATCTCCCTACCCTCACTACCACATTTCTAGCAATGCCTCCTAGCAGTGTTGACAAATATATTACTGCAGCTGCTTGGCCAGTTACCTAAACTTAATTAAAATGCAAAATAACATAAGAGCTGAGATCAGGCACCGTGAGTTGAATGACAGTCACGGACGGTCCTTTCGAGAATAATAAACAATTTGGACAAGTACACATTTTTCGTAATCCAAATCAATTCATACCAAAAACTAAAATAGTGCTCTAAGAAGCCACCTGCATTGAACAATCCCACATAACGAGCAAGGGTTGCAACCAAGCTTTCTGCAAGCTGGAAGCAAATTTTTAAAAGAAAAATTAAAATGTTGACAAATTTCCCTTCCAGCAGAAATGAAAAAAATGCCATGGCGAATTCTAATGAATTGCCAACACGCAAACCTTGGGAGGGTCTTTGGAAAAAGAACAAATCAAAAATCAAATGTACGTAACATCCCTTTATAAAAATCGTGCTCTCCTGGTTAAGAGATCCTTTGTCAAATACTGACACACTTATTAGGTTTAAAACAAGGGATTTATACAGGCCCCAAACACTAAGAATAGGCAGTAGCAAAGAGATTGGCAAAGCTTCATTACTATGAACAGATCTGTAGCGAGGCAAGTGAGTGGAATGTGGCAACAATTTGATTTAACTTGACAAGTTTGAAATGCAGCTCATGTAATCCAATTGAATTCTGCAACTCCAGATCAGTTTAAACATTGTCTAAACTGAATTAACAGAAGTGTCTAGGTAAACAAGCCTAAAAATACCTACACAGCAGAATTAAATTCAAATGGCAAATAAAAGCCATCTTTACATATACATATAAATTGACAGATGCAGCAACAGTATAAAAACAAAGCATTCTAATCATTTCAGAACTTACTGCCCACTAATTTATGGAAACAATCATGCCAGAGTTGCACTATCATGGGTTCTAATTACCTAAACATGTACATAAATCAGTCCACCCAATAAATTTCCAGAGTAGAAAACAAATGGACTATTACTTGTCTCACAGTTGATAACAAGATGGTGACCACAGAAGATTGAAGCAATTTATAAGGGCGCACGGTCAGGGACTGCTCTTAGTATCGCCCATAGGGATGTTCTCTGTACATTCTCTTGAGTGGCCTTGCTGGTGCCTTCCTGTTGGTTCGTCCTGCACTCCAATCTTCCTGGCCTGTAGAATATTTTACTTTGTTGAGAAGGGTATGTACCCAATGTCCAAAACATCAATAGAAGATTACGTCACAAATTAAAGATGGCCACAGGTTACAATAAATCCACCTGAATGACCAATAACATTTAATGCAAACCACCTTCTGCAGGGCAAATGCAATACTAAGAAATAGTGTAGCAAAGTGTGGAGTCATGCATTTTGGTGGTAGGAAAAAAGGCATCGATTATTTTCTAAATGGGGAGAGAATCCAGAAATCAGAGGTGCAAATGGATATGGGAGTACTGGTGCAGGATTCCCAAAAAGTGCCCAAATGTTTCGAGGGCTTCTATACAAAAGCAGGGATGTAATGCTGAGGCTCCCTAAGGCACTGGTCAGGCTGCATTTGGAATATTGTGAACAATGTTGGCGGAACCATATTGGAGGAAGGATGTGCTGGTTCTGGAGAGGGTCCAGAGGTGGTTTATAAGAATGATCCCAGGAATGAGTAGGTTAACATACGATGAGCGTTTGACACTGGGCGCTGAGCCTCTATTTGCTGGAGTAGAATGATGAGGGACCTCATTGAAACGCACAGAGAAAGGCTTGTATACAGTGGACGTGGATAGGATGTTTCCACTAGTGGGGGTGTGCAGGTGATAGCCTCAGAATTAAAGGACGTTCTTTTAGGAAGTAGATGAGGAGTTTCTTTAGTCAAAGGGTGGTGAACCTGTGGAATTCTTTGCCACAAAAGGTTGTGGAGGCAAAGTCAGTCTATACATACAAGACAGAGATAGATTCCTGATTAGTACAAGTGGCAGAAGTTATGGGGAGAAGGCAGGAGAATGGGATTAGGATGGAGAGATAGATCAGGCATGATTGAATGGCGGAGTAGACGATGGGCCTAAAGGCCTAATTCTGCTCTTATCATATGATCGTCTGACAGTTCGAGTGACATTATGCCAATGTGGAATTCCCAACATGAAAGTGAAAATATTTTGGCCAGTCAACTTCCCCACAATAAGCAAATAGCCCTTCAATAACCAAGAGAGATGGGCAGCAAAGAGCATAGACCTACACGTGCAAATACAACAGGACATCAGGGAGTTATCAAGCCCCGAGATGGCATTTATATACAGATGACAAGTTCAAGCACCATTTTCACTCACTTAATTCTTGGAAAAGCGGTTGTGGTACAGGTCTTAAGGCTGCACGGCCTTGGCCCATTTGTCCTGATTCTGGAGCACAAAATAATTTGCCATCAACCCAAATGTAATTTTATCTTGAACATGATAACTTTCTATAAGACAGTCCTGAGCCACAATGCTAGGTCAGAAACAGAATAAAGCACCAGAGAAAATTAAGCAGTTTGGCAACTTGCACTCAATGTCTGAATGTCTAAAGCAAAATCTCCCTGGTATGATGGGGGAAAATAATGAGTCGTTAAATAACAATGTTTACTGCCTTAGATATGACTCAGCAAGTAAAAAATCCAACACCTGTCAATTACGCAATTAATTTAATACAGGCAGACCAAAATTGGTGCTTTTTACGTCAAATACACATGAATTGGATAATTTTCAAAAAGGTATAATTGAAATTCACTCACCATAATCATCATATGTGTCCTGTGCTTCACCATGTCCATAGTCAAAATATTCAGCATCGCTACAAACATAATACCAAGTCAAATATCAATGCATTGCAAATATGGTCAAAGCAATAGAGCATGTATCTCAGGCCAATGTTCTTTAGCTACTATGGATTTGAGACCAACAAATTTAGATATGGGCTGTGACTTTTAATAATGGAAACACCCCCATAACAGTGCATAATAACGAACTAAAACGCCAATACAAATCAGAGTGAAAGAGTGCACGTATCCTTATGATCAGAACTATAAAATATAACACCCAACTCCACTTACCCCTGTGCTTGATCATAATAGTTTTCGTAATTATCATAATTTTGTTCTGAATAGCCATCGTCGTAGCCCTGGAATGTTGAAAAACAAGTTGTATTAGCCCTAGTTTTATTTTATTTTAAACAGCTCTGTTCTAACCTAAAGTTCTGTGCTACGTCTTGGTCTGGAGGGACAGTGGCGATTATTCACCATTTAACACTTCAATTTCAAATTTCAGTACCTCAAATGCCACTGTGCATATCACACATGCTAAAATGAACCCAAGCACAACTATACAGAATAGAAATAAGGAACTGCAGATGCTGGTTTACATAAAATGACAACGTGCTGGAATAACTCAGCAGGTCAGGTAGCATCTCTGGAGAAGATGGATAATTGACCTTTCGGGTCAGGATCCTTTTTCAGACTGAATCAGTATGATAAAGTGTCCCGACCCAAAACATCAGCATTCTATTTATTCTCCAGAGATGCGGCCTGACCCACTGAGTTACTTAAGCACTTTGTGTCTTATACAGAATTGGAAGTGCAAAGAAGTGTGGAGGCAAATGCTGCAAGGGAACATAAATAGTGACATGCCTATATATGGAATACAAGAAGAGAGGTAAATTGGGCTACAAGTTTGACTACACATCTGGTCAATATATTCAAGGAAGGATGTGCAACACTGAGGTGCTGAGGAGATTTACATGGGGACGCTGACAGAGATGGAGAATTTTATTTACAAGGAGAGATTGGCGGTTCAGAAAACAATAGAAAAGAGATGAAATGAAGAACCGCTTGCATTAAATTTGAATGAGGCAGAACAGCATCAATTTTTAAATTGAACGATTGTTTATTATATATTATCTAGTTATATTCTGTTAGCACACAGGCCTGTTATGCTGCTGCAAGAAAGGACTTCATTGTTCCAGTCAGTACATTTGAGAATGAATCACTCTTGAAAGAGGGAACAGATAGAACCAATTTTTCTGAGCAGACAAGTTAAAAATTAGGCAGAGGTTTATTAATTGGTAGAAGAATTTAAGGAGAATCAAGAAAAACGTGTGACCCAAATATTAACAAATTTCGGCCCGAAAGAGTGGCGAAGGCCACAACACATTACTCAAGTGTTCATCCAGGTCCTATTTGATTTGTAATTAAAAGCAATCCTAGCAATATTCCAAAGATAAATAGCAATATTTAAAACATCAATCTGCATGCCAACATGAATATGGCAAAACGAAGAAATGTGGTATGGATTTCAATTATGGGCATATCCCAAATTCTCAACATGTTGAAAAATTAGCGGTGACCAGAAAGAAGCCGCCATGGAGAGTAGCAGGAATTCTCGTGCCATAGGTGCAGTGGTAGTGGGCCGCCAGGAGGTCAAAGGTTGTAGCCGGTGCTGACCAGTGAATTTCACTGTTCATCGCGGAGTGTCTGTATCACATTGGCTTTGCACCGTGTGAATTTCACTCAGACAACGCTCCCCCCCGCTTGCCCTGTCCCCCGCCTGAATAACGTGCTGGTGATGGAAGCAATGTGTGTGTGTGTTCCACTCTGACAAGCACCGTTCCAGTCGCCGGTATTTTCAGGCGACTGCTCGTGACTTTACAGTCGCCGGCAGTCACCTGAAAAATCGCCCAAGTGGGACAAGGCCCATAACTATATCCTTTAATCACTAACTCTAAATCACCTGCCTTTGTAAATATATTCCACAATACTTTGCATCAATATGACTAGTTGTCAGGCTGCACTTCATTGCACATACCCAAGTTACCCAGTCATTACTTGATATGTCAAGTTATGAAAAAGCAGCCTCAGATGAACCTCAGATCATAGTACCATAGTAAAAGCAAAGACAATGGGAACTCGAGTCGCAGGTTGTATCGTTTGACAGACCTTGTGTCTCATACTCCTATTATATATTAATGAGAGACTTAAATGTCAGGGGCACAATAAAGATACTTGGATAAAACTAAAATCAGCCCATTGGTTAGGAAAGGGGAGACATTTAGATAAAGAAATGCAGAGTCCGATTAGTTAGGCAGAGGAGTACAAGGTAATACATTTGGGCAGGGGCAACAATACAAGGGAAAATTCATAAATGGGAGGATATTGAATGGAATGGAGGAATAACAGTATCTTGGATTATGTCAAAGATAATTGAACTTTGTTACTGGAGCTTGTAGAATTATGAGAGGTTTAGGTAATCTGCAACAGAATGACCCAATTACTTTAACAGAGGAGCATCGACTTAACAATTAATGCACCAATGACAATGGAGTGAGGATTTCATGTCCACCACCAGAGGGCAGCTGTGATCTGGTACTCTCTTCTGAACAGAGATAGAAAGCTCCATCAAACTTAGAAATAATTAAAGACATTGAAGATTCAACACTCATGTTAAGAAGAGGGGCAAACTTGGTAGAGTAGCGGAGACACAATGGGCTTAATAGCCTTCTGCTGCATCATAATCTCAAATCCAGGGTAGGCTTTTAATTGTGCAGTTCTGGTTACCCAATTACAGGAAGGATGCGTGGGAGAACGCACAGAAGAGGTTTACCAGGATGTTGACTGGATTGCATGGTATATAAGCTATAGAAGCAGTTGCACAAACTGGTGTTGTTTTTTCCACAGAGCAAGGAAGGGGGGCAAGAAGATTATAAGAAGCATAGATAGGTCAGAGTTTTTGTTCCCAGGGTGGAAATTTCAATATAGTTTTAAGGCACGAGGAGAAAGTCCATAGGAGATTTGAGATGCAAGTTCCTCAAAGAATAGTAATTGCCTGGAACACTGGCAAAGAGCTGATGGAGGCAGATACGAGAGCAACATCAAGCAATGGAAAGACAAGGATCATGTAGATAGGTGCAATTTAAATTGACATGGACGTTGTAGGTTGAAGGATGCGTTCATGTACTGATCTATTCTGTTCTTTATAGACGAGAGGCTATACAATCAGTATCGCAACGGAAAAATATGTTCCTTTAAACATACTCTCCAAAAGGCACAACAGTATAATTAAGGGGCTTACATATTCATCGTAGCTCTCCTGAGCGGGCGGTGGGTGGAGTGGCTGCCTGTACACTGCAGGTGTCCCTCGGCCTCGAGGCGCTGGGGCACCCCTCTGTGCTGGGGCAACACCGCGCCCACTCGCCACCTCTCTGTGGCCTCCAGGGGCTCCCCTCACAACTGCTCCACGTGTCATCGCACCTCGTGGTCCGTATTGAGGGGAAGGTGGGGGTGGCGCCACACCACGGCCCCTGCAAAAAAACACACCCAACGTTTAAAGAAAAGGTGAAAGGACAACATCCTCAGCCAGAAGCCCAAAGACAGGACAAAAGCCTCGCTGATCTTGTCAGCAGAATCTTAGAGAAATATTGAGTAGGGCTTCAGGCACAATTACAGCAGGCCATTTATGCAGTCGACAAGATATGCAACACAAATCAGCTGGAAAAGCCTGCCGTTTCAAATGATATTGTGATGATATTGGTGCATTAGTCCAGGTGCCACTTGAATGGATGGAGAGACGATTCAACAAGTAATGCAAGGCTTGGGGCGGCTGTTAATGTTCAACATTGGTATTACCATGGGCTTATCACGACTCCATCACCACAGCTGTAACTCTGGATAATGCTTTGCCAGTGCTGAATAGCATTATCATTCATACTTTATAGACATGCACATACTACTTCATGCATAGTAGCAACATGGCAAAAGATTGTTCTCTCAAACAGGTAGAATTTTAGTTTCCCAGTCAAGCCTTTAACTGCATGTACATGCAGGAAGGGAGGAAAAGGAACAAATATTTTAAAGTTATTTTGAGAAGATGCAAAAAGACAGCTTCAATTGACTAAGCCCGCACAATGGATAGAAAATAAATTATGCTTACAACTAATGAGGCAAACTCGCTGGACTATTACATCCGTAGCAATCAGTCTTTCGTAACCATTACCTTGCAAATGGTAGAGGTGGAGCGCCTCGGCCACGTACACCTCTCCCGCGGGATGCATCTTGCCCGCCATTCAAGTATGCCAGCTCAGTCAGCTGCTCCTGTCTTATTTCATCATTGTAGTCCTATTAAGACACAACAGAATTACAAGTCAATGACAGAGAATTAAACCTTACACCCTTTCAACATCCACCTTTGTGACATCATTCAAGCTCCTTTCCCCCCCCCCCCCCCCCCGCCGCCCATCCCTCCTAGTTATTTCGTCATAAATGAGCTACAAGTACAATATTTTCCGACATCTTCCAATGCCGATCTCAGTGGCTGGATTAGGGTCATTTATTCTCCACCACATGCATCTCTGGTAGCAGTTCCTGCATGTCCGGCAAGATTACATTCAACTTAAAAGAAAACGCACTAACAGATACACGTTTTCGTCAGACGTACATGCGACTGCCCTTAATGTAGTAGTGATAACAATAATTATCCCTTTGAGGTCATGAGGACCTCAAAAGGATAATACCTCATCCAGAACAGGGATTAAACCTCATCCGGAACAGGTAGTTCAGTGAAGGTTATCTGAAATGCAGGAAACAGACAATGTGCCCAACCTCCTGTCACCATGTGAACACATGGTAAGCAGTAACGCTGTCACAACGCATATAACTCATCACAAAGATAATCTGGACTAATCAACTCGAGTAACCTTATCATGATCAACAGAAATCATAGTTGCAAACAATAGACCCTCTCATAAGTTTAAAAAGATTTGGCATGTCACTAAATACGCTAACCAACTTCTACAGATGCACTTTAGAATGTATCCCAAAAGCTGCATCATGGCCAAGTCCAGCAATTCTTGGTACAGCCAATTAGTGGACTCAGCCCTGATCCATCGGGGGCTGTCCTCTCCACCAACAAGCCCTCTCGAGGCATAGCCTCAAGGCAGCGTCGGAAATCAAAGATCCCCACCATCCAAGTAAGACTGTCTTCTTACTGCTGCCATTGAGCAGGTAATGCGGAGGCCTCAAGTCGCATCAGGTTCTTGAACTGATCACCACTCGGCAATGAAATACTTCACACCATCTTTTGCACTACCATGTACTTGTTTTCCAAATTGCCTTTTGCCACAATGAGGTAAAGCAGAAGCCTGAAACTCAAGTGGGAACAACCATGTTGCATGCATCTCGTTAGCACAAAGCAAAAAGGACTCACGGGTACAAGAAATTTTTTAAGCTTCTCCATTGCATGGTACATTCGTGAATATGCTTCAGTAGGAGGTGCAAAGACTTCAACAAGAACGTGCAGATCACAGTTCAAGTGTGCATACTTAGCTTCTTCTCCTTTACGAAGCTCGTCTTCCTAATGAAATGAGAAAAAAGAGCAAAACAAGCATGACAGATAAAATAAGCACAATTATCAACTAACTGTCAAATGACTACTTTCAAAATCAAATTGTAATACGAGATGATTTAACAGAATGGTACTAAGAATTTTAATCTACGCAGGGTTACACAAGTATATCGATGCTGTCCTACCTCAGTGTCTTTGCTGTGCTCGAATTTAAGCAATTAATTCAGGGAGAGAAATAACCATATTCATACTGTCCCTCCGAATATCACAAACATTAGTTAAAATCTAGAATCTATATTTCAATTCTCAACCCATTCCACTCGATCTTTCCTGCATAACAATCTTAAAAACCAAATAGTGCCAGCACAACAACCTAGCTCTCAACACCAGTAAAACCAAGGAACTGAGTGTGGACTTCGGAAGGGTTAGGATAGGGACCCACATTCCCGTTTATATTAACGGGACGATGATGAAAAAGGTAAAAAACTTCACATTCCCGGGCACGCATATTTCCGAAGTTCTTTCCTGGTCCCAGCACACTGATGCAATTATAAAGACACATCAGCGCCTCTACTTCCTGAGAAGATTACAGAGAGTCGGTATGTCAAAGAGGACTAGCTCGAACTTCTACAGGTGCACAGTAGAGAGCATACTGACTGGCTGCATCGTGGCCTGGTACGGCAACTTGAATGCCCAGGATCGGAAAAGACTCGAAAGTTGTGACGACTACCCAGACCATCACCGGCTCGGACCTCCCCACCATCGATGGGATCTATCGCAGTCGCTGCCTCAAAAAGGCTGCCAACATCATCAAAGACCCACACCATCCTGGTCACACACTTATCTCACCATTGCCATCGGGAAGAAGGTACAGAAGCCTGAAATCTGTAACATCCAGGTTCAGGAACAGCTTCTTCCCCACAGCCAGCAGGCTATTAAACACAACATCAAATAAGCTCTGAACAATAACAGTCTATTACTACCATTGCACTATATCTGTTTATTTATTGTGTATATATGGTCTATGATCTATAGACACACTGAACTTTTATCTTCCGTTTTGTGTTATGATTACATATTCTGTTGTGCTGCAGCAAGTAAGAATTCCATTGTCCTATCTGGGACACATGACAATAAAACTCTCTTGACTCTTAATGACCTTATCAGCAAATGAATAATCAAAACAAAACCTGATGCAATACTCTCAGAACAGCAATTAATCAAATATAACACTAGATCCAAATGTTTTACATCTGCAATATCCACTCAAAGTCCACTCAACTTATTAGGTTTTCCAATGGACCCTCAAACATCTAACAGATTTATGCAAGACTGTTGCAGCTAAAAGAATGATATTATCCCACTGCAAAAGTGAACCTGAAGCCCGGGGTCACTATTTAGATTCTATCAGTTACCCGGAGAACAACCTTTGCAGCTCCCCTCCCTCGTCAGGCAGAAGATACAAAGCTTGGAAGCACATACCACTGGATTCAACAGCTTCTTCCCTGATGTTGCCAGACTCTTGATTGGACCTCTCAGCTAATGGTAGCAAAAACAGGAAGGCAGATTATTATCTAAATGGTCTCGTTGGGAAAAGGGGAAGTACAACGGGATCTGGGGGTCCTTGTTCATAAGTCAATGAAAGTAAGCATGCACATTCAGCAGGCAGTGAAGAAAGCGAATGGCATGTTGGCCTTCACAACAAGAGGAATTGAGTATAGGAGCAAAGAGGTCCTTCTGCAGTTGTATAGGGCCCTACCGAGTCCACACCTGGAGTATTGTGTGCAGTTTTGGTCCCCTAATTTGAAGGAGAACATTCTTGCTATTGAGGGAGTGCAGCGTGGGTTTACAAGGTTAATTCCCGGGATGGCGGGAGTCAGCGGATATGGGAAGAAGGCAGGAACGGGGTACTGATGATCAGCCATGATCACATTGAATGGCGGCACAGGCTGACTGGCCTACTCCTGCACCTATCGTCTATTGGCTAATAATCTCATAATAGAAACATAGAAAAATAGGTGCAGGAGTAGGCCATTCGGTCCTTCGAGCTAGCACCGCCATTCAATATGATCATGGCTGATCATCTAAAAACAGTACGCCGTTCCTGCTTTCCCCCAGCCCTAAGAGCAAAATCTAACTCCCTCTTGAAAACATCCGGTGAATTGGCCTTCACTGCCGTCGGTGGCAGAGAATTCCACAAATTCACAACTCTGGGTGAAAAAGATTTCCCCCCATTTAGTCCTAAATGGCCTACCGCTTATTCTTAAACTGTGACCCCTGGTACAGGACTCCCCCAACATCGGGAACATTTTTCCTGCATCGAGCCTGTCCAATGCTTTTAAGAATTTTATGTTTCTAAGTAGTGATGTACTTACAATCCCCAAATCTACTTTGCTGCAGTCCTTTTTGTAGCTTTAGCACTAAATTCTACACTGTTCCCCATCTTTTTTTACACATACCGTTGTACACAAGTATGGATAACTTACCTGCATAGCACACTAAAGTAAAGGTTTTCCCTCCGTATCGCTGTACACGTGACAATAATAAACCACTACAATTCTAATTAATCTGGATATATACTGGATCTCTATCCAGTAAAGTATACGTACCTTGGCCTTATCTCTCATTGAGCCTTTCCCAAGGATGGACATTTTTGTGCCAGTGTCTTCTTGTAGCCGTTTCAATGAATTTCCCCTCGGCCCAAGTAGTTTCCCTACAAAGTTGAACTGCAGAAATAAGAAATGTTAATGCAAAATAGCATTATAACCATGACGAGATTTCAAATTAATTGGCTATAAAGTGCTTTACGATAAAGTGCTTTATGATAGGCATTAAAGACAATATTCTAAACCCACACAATCTTCATACAATTTTGAACTATCCGTATAAAGCAGAAGCCAAGTGGAAGCCACAATTGTATTCTACTTTCTTCAACCCCACAGGGCATTATTTTCCTTAATTCTTCTTGACAATGGGAATAATGATGAAAATGCAAAATGACAAGTAAAGGAACATGCGAGTCCCAGACAATTAAAAAAAAAGGTCCCACTAACCTGAAGATGCATACAACCAATACACACACCAACACAGGTGATCTAGAAATAGTGGTGCCACCAACCTTGTTGTACATACTAGTATGCAACCGATAAAAACAGATGCGCCATACCAATATCTTGTCCACAAGCAGTACAATTGGAACGTTGGCAATAAATACTCTACCAGTTTAAATAGAAGGGCATTCATTGCTGATATGATCAAACAACCGAGTTTGGGCTGCAGAATCACCTCGTTCCAGATCTCATTACAGCCATGGCCCATAAAAGCATTGATCGGAACTGAAATCCAGAGATTAGAGCGAGTCTCTTTAGCACCAGACAGGATATGAACCAAAATCCCCCGCAACAAGCTTTAGTAAAAAAAAATTCAAAGCAAGACGATTGCTGTTCTTAGCCCAGATCCAGGACATCATTGAAGTAGCTCCTTCGAGAAATTACCCATGCACAACTCAATCACCATTCCTCCATAACAAAAAGTGGGAATATTTGCCAACAAATGTCACACAAAATTGAATTCACACTTCCTCAGATGCTGATACAGCACTTGCCTCCACATAATTGGGTAACTACGTTTTTAAAACTGTTCCTGGAGATCATTGCTTGGTCAACATCCTGGGACACTGCACCATCATGTTAGAAGGTCAGGCAATAAAACACTTCACCGAACAAGCCACTTACAGATTGCAACCATGGAAACAGATTCGCGGCTATGTTGCAACTCACTCGCTTCCAATCTCCCAAAATCATTAATTATCCAACAAGGTATAAATCAGAAGTGCACGAATAAGAGCAGCTTTAAAATCCAAACAGCTCCACACATCCCAGCACAAACAATCCTCTTGAGCCATAAAATCAACACAGCAATTAGGAATTACAATTCCTGGTCTTGCTGGCAATACCTGTACCCCACGTAAATAAATAATTAGTTTTAATTTCCATCTGGCCCCTGCTACAAAAGGCATCCTGATTAACAAAAGTAATTATCTGTCACAGCACACCATCACTAATTATCTGCTTATCTTTCCTCCGGACCGTTCCGAGAACTGCTTTCAGACAGTTGCACTGAACATAAATCTACCCTCTATGGTTTATTTCTGCAATGAATAGCAAATAACCCCCCCCCCCCCCCCCCCCTCACCTTTGGGAACTGTGAAACTGGTATCAGGCATCGCTCAGAAAGCTTGATGTTTTTCTGTGTCAGAACATCAAGGAATCTCTTTTCTTCATCTTTTTTCTCTCCTTTTTGAAATCTTTGAATTTCTGCAAATTAAAAATTCAAAATAATTAAAAAGATTTCCACTAAATAATATAATATATAATATAGAATATAGAAGAACAAAGGACTTTGGTTTTATATTCAATTTGTATTTTATGTTGTGCTTTGTACAAACCCTCGAATTTAAAGCACTCATCAATTTCTATATCGGCCATTCTCTCCTGGGCCTCCTCCACTGCCAGAGTGAGGCCATGCGCAAACTGGAGTTAGATTATCATATTCCCTTGGGTAGTTTAAAGTAAACAGTAAATTCTCCAAGTTTAAATGACATCTCCCCTTTTCTGTGCCCCCCATTTCTCCCACAAGGTTCCCCCCACCTTCACCTATATCCACCTATCACTTGCCAGGCTTTGTCCCGCCCCCACGGTTTTTTGCAGATTTCTCATCCTCCCTCCTATAATCAGTTTGAACAAGTGTCCCAAACCTAAACATCACCTATCCACAATCTCCAGAGATGCTGCCCGACCAGCACATTGCATCTCTTTTCAATCCGCAGGATTCAGAAAGTTGGAGACAGGAACATGGAGCAGCCTGGCAACAAGGAGTGTCACTTAGAACCCAAGCTTCGTGGTAGAATAGTGTAAAAGCAGAAACGATGTCATGCACAAAAAACACCAGACCATCAGAAGTAACAGATTACATAACTAGATGTGCAATTTCCACGCAACACTTCTTCCCCTGCAATTTTCAATGAACGAAAAGTAACCTTCTAGGCAGCAACTTAGAATTGGCTTGTTTAATTAATTAAACAATTGCCTTGTTTAAATAATTTAAAAACCAACAAATCACTCCAAATATATCATAGCTCAGTAATTGCAAAAACACGTAAAAACCAAGGATAATGACAGCTTTGTGACCAATTGACAAACCATAAACAAGCACAACTCTTCTCTCCGAAATATAAGATGTGTATTATTTGTTTTCGATCACCGCCTGGAATCCTCTCACTATTCCTTTTTCACAATTTGTTCTGAACAAGAATGCCAAATAAGACCTTTGAGATATCAAGTTCACAATATTTTACAAAAAAAAAAATCAACAACTGAAATTTTCAAATGAACGAGACATGACAAAATATTTAAAGATGGACAAATCTAAAGTAGTAACTGCACATCACGACAGTATTGCAATTCCTTTTTAAACACTCCAGGGAAAAATATTTTGTATTCTGTGTTGAGGAGAGTACATCAAATAATGATTGAAGAGCAGCACAATCCTTTAGACAAGATAGAGTTGGCCCTTTGTCCAATTTACAATTGAAATCCATTTCTTGTGAGTCACCACATCTGGAGATATATCATCCGCTGTTGAGAGGTTCAATATTAGATTGAAATAACCTGATTTCTCTTGTGAAACTAGACTTTCTGCCCGAACGAATTTCTTCCAGAATAAAAAACAATTGCCAAATTTAACATTAATATAGGCATATGTTTACAAAATACCGAAGTGATCATAATGAGCCTTTCAGATACAAAGAACTCCCCTCTAAGCAGGCATCCCAAAAACAGAAAGGGCAGATTACTCTGAGAAGATTGTATTAAAAATAGACCACATATTGGATCAATGTCAAATTTGGCCATTAGTCTATTTGTGTATCCTTCACAATACATCTTTACCCATTACTTGCTTTCAAAGCCCAAGTCATGTGCTTCCACGGAAACTCAAAATTACAATCATTGCTCTCGCAGCATGCTAAACTTTGCTGTTTACTTCAAGAAATCTTACTCAAACAGTCTCTTGCCCAGAATTGGGGAAATCGAGAAGCAGAAGGCATAAGTTTAAGGTGAAGGGGGAAAGATTTTATAGGAATCCGAGGGATTATCTTTTCACACGAACGGTGGTGGATGTATGGAACTAACTGCTGGAGGAGGTAGTTGAAGCATGGACTATCGCAATGTTTAAGCGATAGTCCCTGCTGGATAGGGACAGGTTTAGATGAATATGGACCAAATGCAGACACCTGAGATTAGTGTAGATGGGACATGTTGATCGGTGTCTGCAAGTTGGGCCGAATGGCCCGTCTACACACTGTATGACTAATTTGCTAGCTACAGGGTGGCACAGCGATGCAGCAGGACGGGCGCGACTCACTTTGCGGGCGTGACTCGCGTTGCAGCGGCCCCTACAGCCTGTCTGTCTCTTTTTATTTTTTGTCTAGTTAAATGTAGTTGTTCGTGTTTTTTTTGTATTGTTTCTAACTATGTACATGTGCGGAGGTGGGAGGGGGGAAACTTTTCCCTGTCGGGTCTCCGTTGTCGTTGGGGCCTAGTGCCGTGGAGCGGCCTCCGACCGGGACGACCTGGGGACTCCAGTCTCGGAGCCTGCGGACTTGCCATCGCGGGGCTGGCCGGCTTTGGAGCGTGGGGAGCGGTGGTGGCTCGCCGCTGCAGCCCGACTCCGGAGCTCCAGCTCCAGCCTACTGCCGGTGGACTGTCGGGATCGGGAGCTCGCAAGTCCGGGTGGGAGACCGCTCTCCGGAGCCCCCACAACAACTTCTCCAGCCCGTGTTGCGGGGTTGGAACGATCCGGAGCGGGGCCGTATATCACCCGGCGCGGCTTTAATCGCCACGGGACATTCCAGCGCCCGCCGGGGCTCCAACTTTGTGACTTTTGGGCCTAGAGCGGGGCCCTACATCGCCCAGCACGGCCTCAATGGCCGTGGAACTTAACACTGCCCGCCTGGGGCGTCGACACTGGGAGAGAAATGGTGCAGGGGAGAGAGAAGAACTTTGCCTTCCATCACAGTGAGGAGGAGATTCACTGTGATGGATTTTTGTGTGAATTGAACGGTTTGTGTGTTTTTAATGAATTGTTCCGTTTGTATGGCTTGTAGAAACAGAGTTTCGTTCAAATGACAAGTAATAAAATAAAATAAAATCAAAGGAGAGTTACTGCTTTACAGTGCTAGTGACGCAGGTTCAATCACGATTACGGGTGACATCTGTAAGGGGTTGTTTGTATGATCTCCCTGTGGTCACTCCCTGCGTGCTCTGATTTACTTCCACATTCCATAGACGAGCAAGATGCTAAATGTGATTAACATTGAACTATCCATCTGGCACTAATGTCCTTTCTTCACGTTATCTAAGCAGAATTTATGGAATGCGTGTTTTTGTGTTTTGTCTGTATCTATGTGCCTGCGGTGCTGTTGCAAGCAAGATTTTCATTGCACCTGTACTTGTTTATGTGACAATAAACTTAAATTGACTAAATAACCAGCCAGTCAAACCAACCAAAAACACTACCCACAGTCCGCCCACATTCAAACTAAACTGGTTTAAAATGCAGAAGGCTATCCTCATTGGCCTTAAACATACTGGATTAGCATGTCTGAGCATTGACTAAAGAATGAACATTAAACAAAAGCAAAATGTGTCAATCACTTTATATATAGCTATATAATCCCTGTGGATATCAACTGGGAATCAGATTGTGAAATCGAATCTAAGATACAATTGCCCAGTATAATTCAGACAATGATTCTTTCTCCATGGCGTGTGCAGTGACAGGGCGAACTGTCCAATAGGGTGTCCAAATTACGTCAGCAAGTGCAGGACTTCTGTTTTTGACCACATACAATGTAATGGCAAAGTATTGCCGTGTAACATCAAATCTTAGTGTAGAAATCTGATTTTTGGAAAAATATCTGTAGTAGTCAGGCAATAACTACAGATGGGATAAACAAATTAAAGTTTGCACCCAAGGAACTCCATTACTTGATATTTTTCTTCTTCTTAAATTGCCCATTGTCATTAATTCCAAATGAACAGCTGAGCATGATTTAATGGACTCTTCAGTGCCCTGGCTCAGTTTAAGTTGCATCATTTAAGTTCTTCTTATGTCTATGTATTTGTTTGCATCAAATGAATCAGTTATCATATTTCTAAAGGGCACAATATACCTTTCAAGCTCAGGAGCTGATCACAAGTTCTGACACCTGATAAATCAAGGTTTATCTGCGCCAACAGTTGCAAAACTAATCTGAATATACTCTTTACTACCAACACCCCTGCAATATATGGCTTGCATCACATTCAACAAGCAGAAAAAAACTGCAGAACAATAATCTGCTCCGCATACATAGTTTAATACGTGGCATTTAGGACTCCCGTCTCACATTCACTACAAACGTAGTGAATGGCGACATTTCTTAAATAGCAATGTGATTACCATAACGCCTGTAATGACATTTGGAGATGCCCAATAAAATTGACAAATAAAGTGAAAAATAAATGCAGCGTGGCAAGCAGCATCTGTAGTTCCTCGTGTCCAGCATTTGTACAAAACGGGTTAAACATTCAGTCTGTCAACTTCCATCTGATTTGGATTAGTTTAATCATATACATCAGGGTACATTACTCGAGGCTTCAAACATCCCACTGGATAAATTTCCTTGCTCCCATGAAGCTCACAGTACAGTATACATAAAGCAATAACACAACAAGAGCAAAATTATGCAAACTGTAGAGTTATCAAAAGTAACACCAAAAAATTTAAAATACAACAAAACAAATTTATTTCCATTTTCAGATGATACAAAGCCAGAAGGGAAAGGAGAGAAGGGGAAAAGTTAATATTACATAGGCCAGGCATTAACTAAACTATAGAAATAAAACAGCATAAAAATCACACAATCAAGTCAAAAAAAATTCAGAGCTGCAGAACCCGTGGCAGTCAAAGCTGAGAAAATTTGCCTCGTGAACAATTCTTCAGGTGGATAAGAAATGACTACAGGGAACTCATTAGAAACCCAGTGGTATTTTAAAGCCACCTCTGCCACTTGCCTTTTTATCGTGAAACCTTCAAATATATAACTTGAACATTAATCTATCCTCAGAGCAGCTAACAAAAATGTGATAAAAAGAAGCAATATATTTTAATGCCTGTAGTTGTTTATTTTAGATTTTTAAATTTTTAATCAGTCATTTTCATTATTGGATCAACGGATGAGACAGTTACTGAGTTCATACTACCGTTGGAAAAACACTAATGGACGATTGTGATTCAGCTAGGACTGCGGCCTAGCCGCATGTTGAAGGAACCAGCCACCAACTCAATTTTTGATCTACATACATCACAAGAAAACTCTACACACCATTTCCAACAATAATAACAACTCAGTTAGTTACATTCATCCTACAGACATGCACCCCACGCAGAAATTATTAAAATTTGCTACTACTGCAAGACAAAATCTACACATAATAATCAGAACATAATCTCAGCAATCATTTCCAATTTTAAAGAAATGCAATCAATGTGAATCATCAACTGATTTCTCTCCAGATGCTGTTGGACCCGAGTACATCCAATATTTTCCATTTTGTATCAATAAATAGCACACAGCCTCGGCCAGCTCAGTTATCCAAATAAAGTTGCACTCAAGACTGGAGTTCATTACAATGTATAATTGAGGGGTTATACGAGCATCTGAAACTCCCAAAAAGCCAAATGCAAAATATTCCAACGCAGTTTCAAATTCCTGCAGGCATCTGGGCTAATATTTATCTCTCAGAATTTATTGGCACTTGTCATGACAACTATAAAAGAGTAAGTACTTCACTGGCCATGAAAGGATCAGAACAGTGTTTCCTCTAAGTAGAAACCATCCCAAAAACCTAACTTGGTTAAAAACAAAATTCCACAGTTAAGAACACAGAAGGTAATGTATATGAACCTCTGCTTCATCTGGCAGAGCCGCGATGGAAAAGCGCTGTATGATGTCACAATTCCTGGTGTTGTGGAAAAGTACCAAGAGAGGGCTGGGTGGCAATGGAAACCAAGTCTCTATGGGACAGAAAGATGTGACTGGTGGTGAGATTATGAGAAAGGTCTACTGAGTTCAGTGCTCCTCGTGTGGCCTCCATTACGTTGGTGAGAGCAGCGTGAACCTGGCCAAACACTTGCTTGCACCCAGTCTGCCTAGGCGTGCTGAATCGCCCAGTTGTGCTGAATCGCCTAGTTGCTAACCATCAACTCTCCTTCCCAAACTGTCTGTCCCGTCTCTCCCCAACCCGAAAAGGTCATCCATCTTTTTTTATAAAGATGCTGCCTGATCCACCGATTTACTACAGCACTTTGCGTCTATCAAGATTTTAGTATCTGTAACTCCTTTTGTCTCCACGGACTAGACAAGACCAAACCAAAGTAACCGAATGGTGTCCTTCTATGCAATAATCATTAATCCTCCAGCCCAAGCAAGACGCAGCCCATTAACCAAGACACATTGTGCTTACTGCAACAAGTGAGCGGGTATCACTGGCTCAAAACAACAACGGGCCGTAGTCGTACTTCCTCGCCTCTTCCACCGAGCAGTCCTTGGGCCTCCTCTCGTTGCTGGCCGCCCGCCCCTTTCTTTCCCCGCCGGACGGCGCTGGACCTCCACCTCCCCCCGCCACAACTCCCCTTGGCCGGGCCCAGACACCCTCCCGCACCCGCAACCCCCCCTCCCCCTCGACGCCGGGCCCAGGCCCACGTGCTGCGCCCTTTGTTCTCGGCCGCGCCGCCGGCTCTCGCACGCGGCACCTCCGGCCTCCCGCGGGGCCTCATCACAGCCGCGGCTGCTCACGCCAGAGCCCCGATGCCGCGCCCCCGGGGTGAACCGATCCCGGGCGCGGGCTGAAGCGAGCACTACAGGCCCCGGGCCTACACCACGGGTCCCGGGCCTACACCACGGACCACGGGCCTCGGGCCTACACCGTCGGCCATCGCCGGCCCGGATCAGCCCGCTCGCCGGCCCGGATCAGCCCGCCCGCCCGCGGGTCGGCGGCCAACGCACCTTCGGAGAGCAGCTGCGATGCGTGCACGAAAGAAGGGTCGAGGCTATCCCTCTCGGCCATCAGCTCGGGCAGGTATTTGTCCTCCGCCATGTCTCCCGAGTCCGTTCTCTGTTCCTCGCGCCGTCAAAGTCCGCCCACCCCCGCGTCACCGCATCCCGCCGCGCCCATTGGTTCCCCCGGAGCCCGCCCATCGCCGCGTCACCGCAGCCCGCAACGCCCATTGGCTGCGACCGTCGTCAGTTACGAGTATACATGGTCTCCATTCGCCAGACCGCTGTCATTCAAGCGCGCGTAGCCGCCCACCTGATCGCTCTCTGCACGCTATTGGCCATGCAACCGTCAGTCATAATCCAGCTTTATGATTCGTTGGATCGCCTGTCCATCAGTGCCGACTCCTTCTGATTGGCCCCCCTTTGGGCGCCTTATCCAAGCCCCGCCCCGATCCCGACCTCACGCTTTCACCTCCATTTTGCTTTGGGCGTTTTGTAATTTCTGGCGAATTCTGTGTGGAGACGCCGAGAGAGCCCGGTGCCGCGATGCCTCACACAATCCGAGGGAAGTTCATGGAGCTCAATCTGGCGGCGAGCCCACACCGCTCGCCGCAGGGCGCTGCCGCCCGGGGTAGACTGGTGGCCACTCGGCCCCTCGCACCTAGCTGACCCCTCCATCTAGACTTCAGTGTCCTGGCTCAGTTTAAGATGTACAATTTAAGTTTTTCTCATCTCTATGGATTATTTTGCATCAAATGAACCTGTTCTTTCTAAAGGGTGCGGTACACTTATAAAGTGCGACAGCTGGTCACAAGTTTTGATACCTAATAAATCTGGGTTTATCCTCGAAACATAGAAAATAGGTGCAGGAGGAGGCCATTCGGCCCTTCGAGCCAGCACCGCCATTCATTGTGATCATGGCTGATCGGCCCAAATCAATAACCCGTGCCTGCCTTCTCCCCATAACCCTTGATTCCACTACCCTAAAGCTATATCTAAATCCATCCAGTGACTTGGCCTCCACTGCCCTCTGTGGCAGGGAATTCCACAAATTCACAACTCTCTGGGTGAAAAAGTATTTTCTCACCTCAGTCTTAAAATGGCCTCCCGTTTATTCTAAGACTGGCTCCTGGTTCTGGACTCGCCCAACATTGTGAACATTTTTCCTGCATCGAGCAGTCCTTTTATAATTTTATATGTTTCTGTGAGATATGCAATGTGCTCACAATCACAACTCAAAGACTAAATCTTGGAAGCAAGAGATTCTTTATTATATTTACGAGTCTGCAGAGTCGGGTACCTCTCCAAGTTGAGACACACCGAAGTCAGAAAAGTCATCCCCCTTTATACACACAATTCTACATTCAACCTCCTCTCCTTGGACCCGCTCCAATCAGACACTGAGGTGGACAACCTGTAGGTACTTCCCCCAGTACCTCCCACATCATACATCGCATGTTCATGGTAATGAGCAGTTTCTTGACCAGGGGTGTGTTGTAATATTCATTTATTTTATTAAGCATGCTCAGTTGTTCATGACCTATCCTAGTTTTACTCACCTCCAAGTGAACTCTCTCAGTCCTCCTATATCAGCACTAAAGCTAAGCTATAGTGACAAGGGTCCCATCTATCACCCCATTCTACTGATAGGGATCTATCCTACATCACTCCCTTCTACCGCTATACAATGCTATTACTTCTTACTCAAGGATGGGTCTGGTAACTTTTATACACAGCTGTGTCAGAACCCTCTCCCTGGCCCCTATCGGTTTGAATCCTCTTTAAAGCATCTTACAATAGTGGGGTTTAATCACTTTATCCCTCACGATCCTCCCTTTTTCTTTTGCTACGCATCTATTGATTAAACCTCAATTTCAAGCTCCTTCAGTTCGAATTGCCGTAACAATGTCCTAATCTCCTTTTCCTGTGGATCCTGGACCTTCCCTGGTCGCACTACTACTTCCGTTAACTTTGTTATTACTTCCTCCTTTATTTTATCTAATGTCCATCTTAAGGCCTGAAAAGGGAAACCTAACCGTCCTGTCCTGGTTATACAAACACATCTCTCTCCCTTTGGGCAGGTAACGTACCCAAACCTCCCTACATATCCCCTATTCCCTACCATAAAATACTTCTTTCCCCCCTCTTCACAAATTGTTCTAGTCCTCAGGTTATAGCAAGCATCGTTCACATGGGAATGATAGGTAAATGATCTGGATGTCCGCCCTCTGTATCTGATAGGATGATAACATTTATCACAGTTATTAATACTTTTTACCATAATTACATGCAGAGCAAACAATGCCACAACTGCTCCTTTCATACTGTCAGTTATGCATTCAATTTTTTTTATTTTTTTTTTTTAAAGTTAATGTTAGGGGCTTATTTCCTGATTATCGTACCTGTTCACATCCCCAACACACCTTATCCATTACCTATCTCCTTGTCTGGGCTTATATCCAGATTTATTTCACTCCTGATAGGGCATTTGAGAAAACACTCTCCCAAATACATTTATTATTGGCATGGAATCTCTGGCCCCTGTTTGGCTCTGTCATAGGACTCACTGTGTGTCGGTGCATCACTTATTTCAGACTTTTCAACCAGGTCTGGTTACTGACAACATTGTCTTTCTTTTTTCCACGCTCTTTCTTTCTAAAGCAGTCTCATCAATTTATCCCTCTGCTTCCCACTTTAATCCTTTCTGATCTGCCTTCTTTCTCATTCTAAACTCAATGTCTTACTTCTCAGATAGTTTATCCTCCTTTGCAAATTTATTCACCTTCCGTTTAAAATCTTCGACTGACTTCTCGATTCTCATATTTTACCACCACCCCTTCTACCTCGGGGGCAGTCATCACTTTCCCCCTACCCCCGAGATTCTGACTTGTTTTTCACTCAATCCAATTTCTTCTGGTACCTTAGTTCCACTTGATCTCTCCGCTCCCGAATTACCATAAATACCATACCCTCTCCCTCCATTCACCTCTTCCTCGTCCTCTGTCTCTGACTCTTTCCCCTTCCCCAGTCTCCATGAGCACCCGGCCTTCTATCACATTCATCTCCCTTCTTCTTTACCCCTTGCTGTACTGCCTGCAACATAATTTTTGGCTTTCCCTTCTGTTTTTCCTCATCCCATCATACACATACTTTCTGAGCCTCTGTTAACAATTGATTTAATGGTTTGACATTCCAATCCTCCAATTTTTCCAGTTTCTTTCTAATATCTGGCCATGACTTGGTTACGAAATTAACCTTTAGTAACTGCTGACCTGCGTCTGCTGCTACCCCCGGAGCCTGCAACCCCTTTCCCAGATCTTTATTCCTGCTTGTCTGACCATCTGTCTTTCTTCTGAAGTAAATAAACTTCCCATTATTGACATCATTGCCTGCCAACTCCTTTTTTATTTTGTTTCCCCTGGGCCCCATTAATTTATTACCCTTCTCCAACCAGAATGTTTATCTAAACAAACCATAAAAGCTGCTTGTTGTTCAGCAATTAACTTATTTCCAATTTTGTTCAAACCATTCTCCCTACAATTCCCAAATTCCAATTCCTAGTTTAAATACATACGACTAACAATTTTCTAAATTAACTTTACTGAAAAGAAATCAACAAAGTCAAGCAACCTACATTTTCCAACTTTCCCCTTTTAAGTTGCGATGATACAAAGCGTCTTCCGTTACCTTACAGCTGTTCGTAACCTCCCCCATTGCTTACAATTTCTTAAAGGAACACACACACCTACCCTTACAGCATGTGGCCCACAGCAAACAAACCTATCACATATACAAACTTCCTCATTCATACAAAACCGTTTTTTACACACACATCACATTAGTTCCATTCTTACTTCAATGAGATTGTTTGAAACTCAATATTTTTCATAGAAACATAGAAATTAGGTGCAGGAGCAGGCCATTCGGCCCTTCGAACCTGCACCGCCATTCAATATGATCATGGCTGATCATCCAGCTCAGTATCCTGTACCTGCCTTCTCTCCATACCCCCTGATCCCCTCAGCCACAAGGGCCACATCGAACTCCCTCTTAAATATGGCCAACAAACTGGCCTCAACTACTTTCTGTGGCAGAGAATTCCACAGATTCACCACTGTGTGAATTTTTCCTCATCTGTCCTAAAAGACTTCCCCCTTATCCTTAAACGGTGACCCCCTTGTTCTGGATTTCCCAAACATCGGGAACAATATCCCTGCATTTAGCCTGTCCAACCCCTTAAGAATTTTTTTAAGTCTCTGAGATCACCCCTCAATCTTCTAAATTCCAGCGAGTACAAGCCGAGTCTATCCAGTCTTTCTTCATATGGAAGTCGTGCCATCCCAGGAATCAGTCTGGTAAACCTTCTCTGTACTCCCTCTATGGCAAGAATGTCTTTCCTCAGATTAGGAGACCAAAACTGTATGCAATACTCCAGGTGTGGCCTCACCAAGACCCTGTACAACTGCAGTAGAACCTCCCTGCTCTTGTACTCAAATCCTTTTGCTATGAATGCCAACATACCATTTGCTTTCTTCACAGCCTGCTGCACCTGCATGCCTACTTTCAATGACTGGTGTACCATGACACCCAGGTTATATTTACGAGTCTGCAGAGTCGGGTGCCTCTCCAAGTTGAGACACACCGAAGTCAGAAAAGTCATCCCCCTTTATACACACAATTCTACATTCAACCTCCTCTCCTTGGACCCGCTCCAATCAGACACCGAGGTGGACAACCTGTAGGTACTTCCCCCAGTACCTCCCACATCATACATCGCATGTTCATGGTAATGAGCAGTTTCTTGACCAGGGGTGTGTTGTAATATTCATTTATTTTATTAAGCATGCTCAGTTGTTCATGACCTATCCTAGTTTTACTCACCTCCAAGTGAACTCTCTCAGTCCTCCTATATCAGCACTAAAGTTAAGCTATAGTGACAAGGATCCCATCTATCACCCCATTCTACTGATAGGGATCTATCCTTCATCACTCCCTTCTACCGCTATACAATGCTATTACTTCTTACTCAAGGATGGGTCTGGTAACTTTTATACACAGCTGTGTCAGAACCCTCTCCCTGGCCCCTATCGGTTTGAATCCTCTTTAAAGCATCTTACAATAGTGGGGTTTAATCACTTTATCCCTCACATTTCTGTAACATTCCCCCCTCATCCTTCTAAACTCCAGTGAATACAAGCCTAGTCTTTTCAATGTTTCCTCATATGACATTCCCGCCATCCCAGGGATCAATCTCGTGAACCTACGCTGCACTGCCTCAATCACAAGGATGTCCTTCCTCAAATTAGGAGACCAAAACTGTACACAATACTCTGGATGTGGTCTTACCAGAGCCCTATACAACTGCAGAAGAACCTCTTTACTCCTATACTGAAATCATATTGTTATGAAGGCCAACATTCCATTAGCTTTCTTCACTACCTGCTGTACCTGAATGGCAACTTTCAGTGACTGGTGTACAAGGATATCCAGGTCTCGCTGCACCTTCCCCCTTACCTAACCTCATTGAGATAATAATCTGCCGCCTTGTTTTTGCCGCCAAAGTGGATAACCTCACATTTATCTATATTATACTGCATCTGCCACGCATCTGCCCACTCACTCAACCTGTCCAGGTCACCCTACAACCTCTTCACAGTTCACACTGCCACCCAGCTTTGTGTCATCTGCAAACTTGCTAGTGTTGCTCCTAATTTCCTCTTGAAAATCATTTATTTTTATTTATATATATAGTAAACAGTTGCGACCCCAACACCGAGCCTTACAGCACTCCACTCACCGCTGCCTGCCATTCTGAAAAGGACCCGTCCACTCCTACTCTTTGCTTCCTGTCTGCGAACCAATTTTCTATCCATGTCAACACCCTACCCCAAATACCATGTGCTCTAATTTTAGTCATCAGTCTCCCATGTGGGGCCTCAAAGGCTCTCTGAAAGTCTAGATCCACTACATCCACTGGCACCCCTTTATCCATTTTACTTGCTACATCTTCAAAAAAATTCCAGAAGATTAGTCAAGCAAGATTTCCCTTTCATAAATCCATGTTGACTTGGACTAATCCTTTAACTGCTATCCAAATGCCCCATTATTGCCTCTTAATAATTGACTCCAGCATCTTTCCCAAGGCTAACTTGTCTATAATTCTCCATTTTCTCGCTTGCTCCTTTCTTGAAAAGTGGGATATTAGCTATCCTCCAATCCACAGAAACTGATCCTGAATCTACTGAACATTGGAAAATGGTCACCACTGCATCCACTATTTCTAGAGCCACCTCCCTGAGGACCCTGGGATGCAGACCATCCGGCCCAGGTGATTTATCATCCTTCAGTCCCATTAGCTTTCCCAATACTTTCCTCACCTAATTAAAATGTATTTCAGTTCCTCTACCCTGTTACGACTCCCGAATGCAGGTACTTCAGAGCTGCGTAACATAGTCAAAAACCAGGCTCAAGTTCAAGAAAATAGTTTTTATTTAATTAAAACTCGAACCCGATTCAAACAACCCAGTCAAGGACAAGAATAAACAAATAAACAAAGATAACAGTGCTCCAGCCAGCCTCGCAATGGGCCATTGAACTAGTCTCTAACCTGCCTAAATGGAAATAACCCTTAAACAAAATACACAAAAACCCTCAGGTCAGCCCTTATCCGTCCCAATTAATATTAATTGACAAATATAGGTAATAATACAAAATTTTATGCCATGTGGCCAGGCCTCCTGCAGTTCAGAATACAGTCTGTTCATGAGTCTGGGTCGACAAAGAGAGGGGGAATTCTGGGAACTTCTGGTATTTAAGCTTCCGATGAGTCAGCCGTCTCCTGACACAGCTTGGCCAATCGGGTACAAGAGCCCTTAACCCCCCCCTGATTCCCGACTCCCAGCCACGGGGCCTGCACTCAGGAGAGAAACAAAAGAGTTAAGTACATAGCATTCACCAGAGGGGGGGGGGGGGGGGGGGGGGTGAGAGGGGGGGGGGGGGTGGGGGGGGGGGGGGGGGGGGGGGGGGGGGGTGGGGGGGGGAGGGGGGGGGGGGGGGGGGGGGGGGGGGGGGGGGGGGGGGGAGTACATAACATACCCCCTTAGATCCTCTGTCCTCCAGTACATCTGGGAGATTGTCTGTGTCTTACTCAGTGAAGACAGATCTGAAATACCTGCTTAACTCTTCTCCCATTTCCTTGTTACCCATAATAATTTCAGCCATGTCTGCCTTCAAGGGACTTTGTTACTCTTTGTCCCTTAACATATCTAAATAAGCTTTTACTGTTCTTCTTTATATTCCTGGCCAGCTTCATCTTTTCAGTCCGTATTGCCCGTTTTTTCCCTGCCCTCACCAGCACGAGGAACTGGAAGCAAACTGGAGATAACCACCCTATAGGTCCTGCTTTTCAGCATTTTTCCGAGCTCTCTAGAGTCACGCTTCAGAATATTCATCCCCTTCTTTCCGACATCGTTTGTGCTGACATGCACAACCACTTGCGGCTGTTCACCTTCGCCCTTGAGGATTTTCTGCACTCTGTCCATGACATCCGGGATCCTGGCACCAGAGAGGCAGCACACCATCCTCAAATCCAGTATGTTGCCGCAGAAACCCCTGTCTGTACCTCTCACAATGGAGTCTCCAACTACCACGGCGTTGCCTGACATCGGCCTCTTTGGTTTTGGTTCAACAGCACGTTTTGCTTTGGCAGCTAGTCCGCCGCTCAGTGTGTTAACGTCTTCTGTCCCGACAGCTTCTAAATGGGTGAATGTGTTCTCAAGAGGTACAACACCCGGGGACCTTTTGCAGTCCATGTTTCCTTCCCTGTCTCACAGTCATCCACCTTCCCTCTTCCAGTACCATAGGTGTAACAATCTTACTGTAGGACTTGTCGAGGAACGACTCAGTTTCTGGGATGAACCAGAGGTCATCCACTTGCTTCGCCAGTTCCCCAACAGTCCTTTAAAGGTTAATTTATTGGTCACATACACCAATTGGTGTGAAATGCTTCTTGCCAATGCAGCACAAAAAAAACAGACATAATAATAAAGAGATTTAAACATAAAAAACATCCCCCCACAATGGTTCCCATTATGAGGGAAGGCACAATGTCTAATCCCCATCCCATGGCCACCCATAGTCGGGACTATTGAGGCATCCGCAGTCGCCTTTACGGAGGCCCGATGTTCCAGGCCGTTCTCCCTGGGTGCTCCGGCGTCGGGAGAATCCTCTCAGCGGCCTGGGATTCCTGGAACGGCCACTTCCTTACTGGAGTCCGCGGCTTCAGAAGCCAACAAGGCCGCGCTGGATGGAGCTCCACCACTGGCTCCCAATGTTAAAGTCAGCACCGCTGGCCGCTCCACAGACCCGCAGCTCTGCGATGTTTTTCTCGGCAGTCTCAACTCACCGGAGTTCCAGCGCGGCGACCCGGGCAAGGCATCGCCCGTTCCGCGATAGCGCTCCAGCACTGTGCCGCCGCCGAAGCCGAGGTTCTGGGCGATCCCCTCAGGAAACGCCGCTCCAGGCCCGCTGGTAGGCCGCAAGGACGGGTCGAAAGTGCTGCTCGGAGAAAAACAGCATCTCCGACCAGGTAGGGACCCTGAAAAGTAGTTTCCCCCTTCCCCCCACATTAAAAAAAAGACTAGAACTCCAAAAACAACACACTAAAACTCACTAAAATTTAAAAAAAAGAGTGAAAAACAAACAGCTACAGGCTGGGCAGCCATACCATACAGGACGGCACCCCCTATCCAGGAGCTGTACCTGGATGTACTGCTCACATTTATAGCAGCCAGAGGTACCAGTGGGGTCCTTGACCTCCCACATCCTGCAAGCATCACACTGAATCAGTTTGCTTGACATTTCCTTCTTTTGTCTCTCCCTCTCCAGCGTTTGGTGTGGCAGCCTCCCTCAGCCTCCTCGCCAAAGATTCCCAGCCAAAGACTCGCACTTTTCTCACAAGGCACAGCCAAAGACTCATACTTTTCTCACAGGGCACATCCCTCAACAGGGCCACACCCCTTGAGCAAGTCTTGCTTATATCAGATGCTAAATTGCCTAATTATCCAATGTACCAATCTTCCAAACTAATTGTTCAGCCAATCCCCACACTCACTCCTAACCTTCCTTCCTCTGATGAGCTTGGAAGTATGTGCTTTGTCTGACCTGCACTCAAAGATTGCTAAAGTGCTGTTTCCCCTCTTTTTAAACCTACACTCAAAGACTCACCAAGTCCAGTTCTCACAGCTGCTTTGTCCGACCTGCTCTCAAAGATCCTGAGACATTCCCCGCTCTTTACTCACAGCCCTGCATGCTTTCCCATTCTTGACTCCTGTCTGGAAACCACGTCTGAAGGACAATAAAATACAAAGTGCTGGAATAACTCAGGGATGATCTGTGGAGGACATGGACATTATTTCAGGTTGGGACCATTTTTCACACTAATTGTAGGGGTGGGAGGGAAAGCTGGAAAAGTGATAGGTGGATCCAGGTGCGGGTGTATGATTGGGAATTGGGTTAGGAAATTGCATGGCACATTGGTTTATCACTTTCCCCACCCATTTGCCAATCAGACCCCCCTCAACTATATACACCCATGACTTGCCAGGCTTTGTCCAACCCCACCTCTGTTTTCCAGCTTACTCTCCCTGTTCCAGTCTGCCGAAGGAATGTGTAGGAAGGAATTACAGGTGCTGGTTTACACCAAAGCTAGACACAAAATGCTGGTGTAACACAGTGATGTTTCAGGGCAAGACCCTTTCTCAGACTGGTATGAAAGTAAAGGTATGAAAAGGTACAAAGCATTTACAGCAGCATCAATGACTCGGGGGGGAGGTGAAGCCCATAAAGGTCCATGTCAGCCGTGCAAGAGGTGATACAAATACAATACAATACAATCATTTTTATTCGATTGGGATAAAGGATACAAACAGTGAAACTAGCATGACGACCAGGGTGGGGGAGGAATAGAGATAGAAAGCAAGGGTTACTCAAAATTAGTGAAATCAATATCATATCGCTGGGTTGTCAGCTGCCCAAGGGAAATATGAGGTGCTGTTCCACCAATTTGCATTTGGTCTCACTCTGACGGTGGTGGCGGCCCAGGAGAGAAAGGTCAATATGGGAAGGGGAGTTAAAATGTTTGGGAACTGGAAGATCACGTTAGCCAAAATGGACTGAGCATAGGCATTCAGTGAAATGATCGCCCTGTCGGCTTGTTCATGCCAATATATAGGAGCACACCAGGAACAATGGATACAGTAGTTGAGCTTGGAGGAGATGCAAGTGAACCTCTCCGACTGTCCGAATCCCTGGATGGAGTTGAGGGTGGAGGTTTATGGACAGTTGTTGCAGGGGAAAGTACCTGGGGCGGGGGTGGTTTGGGTGGGAAGGGATGAGTGTACCAGGGAGTTGTGGAGGGAACGGTCTCTGTGGAAAGAGGTGGAGATGGAAAGAATTTAAACTAATCCCATCTGACTGCCCATGGTTTATATCTCTCCATTCGCTGCTCATTCATGTGTCTGTCTCATGCCTCTTCATTGATACTCTCAAATCTGCCTCCACCACCACCCATGGCATGCCTTGTTCTTCCTTTTACCATTCCTGTAATATTTTCAAGGATTCCTCCGTCCAGTATTGGATGTGATTGAGTCCCAGTGTAACAAGGCCCATCAAAGTAAGGCTCTTTGAGAGCTGATTCGTAGGGTAGTGACTGGGGCAGTAACAGATTGAAGGTGCCGTTCCTAGCTGGGGAACAGCATCAATGGAAGCTGCACACTGATTATCATTTAAACCAAGCATCATCACCATTTCATGACAGACTGGGATCACAAATTGTAAACATCGACTAATTAGATCAATAGGAAAATGGACCGATTCCAACAGAATCTAATCAGACTTCCTGATCCAGATTCAGTGCTATATGTGTGGAGTTTATCCACTCTCCCTCCTACCATCCGGGTTTACTTCAGGTGATCCGGTACCTTCCCAAATTCCAAAGACGTGCCGGTTGTGGCTGATTGGCCACCATAAATTGCTTCAGGTGTGTAGGTGAGTGGTAGAAACTGGGACGAGGTTGATGGGAATGTGGGGAGCATCAAACGGGATTAGTGTAGAGCTGGTGAAAATGGGTGGTTAATAGTTGGCAGAGACCTGTGGGCTGCAGGATCTGTTTCCATGGTATCTGACTCTGACTGAGGAGTCAGAGAATGTGAACACAATCTAGCTGCACCAGCCATGCCAGCTGAGGATGGAATAACAGGAAGCTAAGTCTACTAGAGGAGGGGGGGGGGGGATGACTTTGTAAGGCAAACTGATGCTTTCCATGTCACAGTGGCTGGTATATTTATTCCTTCAATCTTGACGCTGCCTCTTACTTAAGCAATGTCTCCTTTTATCGCAAATAAATCCTTAATTGTCAGATTTTAACATCATTATTTTCCTTATCTCTATTTGTTATTTAGCACTGTTCAGCACCCAACATTCTCCGCCTACACAGCTGCTATAAGCACCTCTGAAACTAGCGTACTCATTCGTGCAGATCCTGATGACTCTCCTATCTTTATCGATGAGATTGCGATTCTTTGTGTTAAATGAGACAAATCCTGCTGCTGAATTTTAACATTATTTAAATGTGCTAATTAGCAGCAATAGAATATTGAAGTATTAAAATGAGATGAATCCTGTGATAGCTTATTAAAATTATGTGAATAACAGATGGTACATTAGCAGTTGATGTGAAATAAATCAATTATTGAACATCTTCAATAAGACCATGTGTTCAAAATATTGGAGCAGGAGTAGGCCATTTGCTCTTGTATCAGCTCCGAAACCAATTAATTCTATTCTACACACAAGAGACAATTTACAGAAGCCAATTAACCTACAAACCTGTACTTCATTGAAGTGTGGGAGGAAACCGGAGCACCCGGGGAAAACCTATGCCGTCACCGGGAGAACTCTACAGACAGCATCTGCAGTCAGGATCGAACGCGGGGCTCTGGCACTGCGCTGCTGTGCTGCCTCCTGATTCTCTTAATATCCATAACCTTGTGAATGCTTATTTTGAACAAAATGCATGACTGAACTTTCATGCTCCTGAGGGCATCAAGGATTTGCAAGCCCGCTGATGATACAAAAATGGAAGGAATTGAGAGGAGGATTCCATAGATTCACCAGAACTTTCTCATCTTAGTTCAGGCACCCTACATCTTACAGAGTGATCTCTGGTCCTATCTGGATAAACCTGTCAAACCCTCTGATAACTTTGTGATGAGGTTATCTAATCTCTAAAGTATACAGGCTTAGGTCAACAGCTGCTGGAAGATCATCAACAGTCGGTAGCCTCAGGACCCTAGGGAGGTATCTGTATTCTCAGCACCCTCCCAGGTGTCATGCGCTGGCAACGTACTATTTCCATCATGGGCATTGCCTTCAGGATGATATGCAGTTCTTGGCATCAACCACAGTGCTATGCAGAAGCGACCTGTTAAGAACTTGGAATTTGGCCACTTTTTATCTTATTTATTATAACCTAAATGTAATTATACCATTTTCTCCAGAGATGCTGCCTGACCCGCTGAGTTACTCCAGCATTTTGTGTCTACCATTTATAATTCCTGGAATAACTGGGTATGGATAGGTGATGTTTAAGGTTAGGACCCTTCTTCAGACCTGATGTCCATTCCATCCACAGATGCTCCAGCCCTTTGTGTTTTGCTCAGGACTCCAGCATTTGCAGTTCCGTGTGCTCCATCTTTAGTACCTGCTGCTTTCTCCAGAGGCAGCCCTGAGTGCAGCATCCCACCCTGGCACACCCTGGATAGCATCGAACTGGCACTCTCCGGTTGACCGGCACCCTTATCTGCTGCAGGGCTTCCTGCCTTCTGCACTGCCACAATCGTAAGACATAGAAACTGAATTAGACCATTCAGCCCATCGAGTTTGTTCCGTCATGAGATCGTGGCTGATCTATTTTTCCCCCTCAATCTCACTCTCCTGCCTTCTCATTGCTTTTGAAACCCATACTAATCAAGAACCTATCATTCTCCACGTTGAAAATGCCAAAGCGGTGAAAGTGAGGATTTCACCTGCTGGGAACCCCTAGGTCTCCAAGTGTATGACATCCATCTGTCACATTCCCCGCTGCAGGAGAATGGGCTAAGGGAAGCATTGAAAGAGACACAAAGAATTACAGCTGCTGGATTCTTGTGAAAAAGTCAAAGTGTGAGAGGAACAGAGCATGCCAGGCAGCATCTGTGGAGGGAACAGCCAAACATAAAAACAGCTTTTTTCATGAGTAGTAGCTCTACTCAATCACCAAAAATCTGTAGCCTCCTTTTCTCTGGTATTTTATTTAATTCATGTTTAATCAATAATGTTTTATGTGTCATTCCTAACTGTCACTGTATGTCATGTTATCACTTGCGGGCGGAGCACCAAGGCAAATTCCTTATATGTAAATACTTGGCCAATAAACATGAATTCATTCATTCAAATGACTCGCTCCAAAACCTTCTTTGGCAATTAATTCTACAGATTCACCACCAACTGGCTAAAGAAATTCCTCCTCGTCTCCATTCTAAAGGTATGCCCTTTCAGTCTGAGGCTGTTAGAATCTGGTCAGATAGATCTGGTCAGATAGACACTCTCTCGACCAGGCCAACCAGATCTAACTGACCACATTCTAGTTGAAGATAGACAAAAAATGCTGGAGTAACTCAGAGGGACAGGCAACATTCCGGAGAGAAGGAATAGGTGACATTTCGGGTCGAGACCCTTCCTCAGACCGACCGCCATTGGTCTGAAGAAGGGTCTTGACCCGAAACGTCACCCATTCCTTCTCTCCAGAGATGCTGCCTGTCCCGCTGAGTTTCTCCAACATTTTGTGTCTATCTTCGATTTAAACCAGCATCGGCAGTTCCTCCCGACACATTCTAGCGGAACCTGGAAGCGGGAAGGGCAACCAGTGGCACATGTGCTGTGATATACTCCCTATCTGCTCCATTCCAGGCTCCAGCCCAGTTTCCACACGTCCCATCGCACTGGCTCCAAGTGCATGCAGTGTGCGTGCCTGCCGATTCAGCAGATGCCGAATTCCCAGGCACCTCCTTACACACTTACTAAGATACACACTGACTGGCAGGCGAGGCTCAAGGCATCTGGCTCGAACTGCAGAGCTGTGCAAAAATACAACCCGTAAATGATTGGAATGTTAGTTCACTCTCACTTCCAGGGTTCTCTTAGCAACCATCGACACATTCCTCCAGCTGAGAGCACAGCTCACAGTTCACAGCAGCTGCCTGCTGGGCACAGATGGCTCCTGTACTCAGTCTGAAGAAGGGTCTCAACCTGAAACGCCACCCATTCCTTCTCTCCAGAGATGCTGCCTGTCCCGCTGAGTTACACCAGGATTGTGTGTCTACAGTGTAAACTGGCATCTGCAGTTCCTTCCTACACAAGGCTCCTGTACCTCCCGCTGATATGGAAGGTGAAGTTGGAGTTTATTTTTGTTCAGAGATATAGCACGGAAATACGTCATTCGGCCCCCGAATCCACGCAGACCATCGGGGTGGTCTTTTATCCAGAACCAGTTGTTAAATGGAGTTTAATCCCGGTGAGATAACATGGAGTCTGCACGTTTGAGTATCGAGTCCTGAGTTTGCATGGGAAGGAACAAAGGAGGAGTCGGCGTGGGGGGACCACCGTGATGAAGGGGAGGGGGGAGAATAAAGGGGAACCTGCATGGATACTTTGTAACTTTGTCAGCACCGTTTATGTGGCAACTATTTGTGTACTTTGTGTATGCAAGCAAAGAATTTCACTGTGACTTGTCACATGTGACAATAAAGCATTCATTCATTCTGCCTCTCACCCAATGGGTTTTCTCCAGGAGTTCCGTTTCCCTCCTACATCTCAAGGACATGCAGATTGGTATGTTAATAGGTCGATGTAAATTTCCCTTGGTTTGTGGTAGAATTTGGAAGGATTGATTGACCAATTCAATGTAGGGAGAATTAAATCATTTGTTTAATAGAGGTTTACAGCAAAATTGGTGAATGATGGTCGTTGCAGGCTCTTAAAACGTATAATACAGACAGCACAGTAACAGGCCCAAAAATGTGGAGTAACTCAGCGAGTCAGACAGCATCTCTGGAGAAAGGGAATAGGTGACATTTCGGATCAAGACCCTTCATCTGAAGAAATGTCTCACCCCGAAATGTCACCTTTTCCTTTTGTCCAGAGTTGCTGTCTGTCCCGCTGAATTACTCCAGCTTTTTGTGTCTATCTTTGGTTTAAACCAATGTCTGCAGTTAGTTCCTACACAGTAACAGGTTCTTTGGCCCACAGAGTACTAACCAAATATGGTGGCAGGTTAGACTAATCTCCTCTGCCTGCACGTGATCCATACCCCTCCATTCCCTGAATATCCATGTGCCTATCTAAAGGCCTCATACGCCACTTTCGTATCTGCATCCACCACCCACCCCCGACAGCACGTTCCAATCACTCACCACGCTCTGTGTGAAACGTGCCCTGCACACCACCTTTAAGGGCCTGTCCCACTTAGGCAATTTTTGGGCGACTACAGGCGACTGCCACAACATTTTCAACACGTTGAAAAATGTTCGGCGACAGTGGCGACAATTTTTGCTGACGTACATTGTCGTAGATTGACGTAGGTGCTGTCATAGGTTGTCGCCAGGTATCGTAGGTGAATTCCATCAAAACTAGTCCCTGGCAGTCGCCTAAAGAGTCGCCTTAGTGGGCCAGGCCCATTAAACTTTGCCACTCTCTCCTTAAAGATATGCATGTCACCTTTGAAATTTCCATGCTGGAAAGGTGCTGATTATGTACCCTATATCTTCTGCTCATCATTTTCAGTGACTCCAACTCTCCCGCTTTCGGCGGGAGATCGCCCGCTGAAAGGCCATTTTAGCAAAATCTCCCGCTCTCCCGCTTGAGATATAAAATACTATCTCTCTATTCCCGCCCGGGCGGGAGAAATAATCTCAAGCGGGGAGGAGCGGGGAGATTTTGCGAAAATGTGCCTTTCAGGGGCGTGCTCCGCCGAAAGCGGAGAGGTTGGAGTCATGCAAGTTTTAAATCATTAATCGCGTATTTTAAAACTGAGATTTAATAAATCTCTCTCAACTCTAGCAATCAGAAAAAAAAAAATCCAAGTTTTTTCCTAACTCTCCTTAAGCTAATAGTACCAAAATCCAGTCAGCTTCTGAACATTCCAAGCTCCCCATGCTTTTGTAATGAGGTGTCCAGGAACTTGCACCAAACTAAAATGTGGTTCTAACAATGAAGTCCTATAAGGCTGCAACATGGCTTTTTGACTTGTTAGACTCAATGCCCCGACTGTTGAAGGACAAGTATACCATATTCCTTTTTTTAACCAACTTCTATCTACGAGTTGCCGCTTATCAGGAAGCAATGGACTGAACCCCAAGGATCCCTACTGCCTGTCAATGCTTAAGAAAGGTCTAGGCTCATTTAACTGTATACTTACCCCTTCTTGACTCTGTGGGGCGAAGGGCCTATTCTGAAGTTGTATCTCTCTATGACTGTGATTCTAATACAGATTTAACAGTACATGGGAATCTAAATAATTAAAAGTCTCATCTTGACTACTTCCTGTCTGTGCTGTATATTGATTTTAGAAAAAGCGCTAGCCTGTATCGCTGTGATTTTTGGTCACCTTACTCACAGTCCTCCTCCGCTGAGCCAGCCCGGAGGATTTTTCCCATCAATGGAAAAATAAAAAAGTTATGAGTGTTTAAAAAACCTTGAGATCAGCTGATTGGGCCTCTCACCTGTCAATCACCACGATGAAAGTAACACCCCATCCAGTGGGGGCTGGGCCGGGCTGGGCTATAAAACCCCGGATGCCTGGATGTGTCAGTCACTCTGCAAGATCGCGAGGGAGACGCCACGGCTGTCATTCTAAGCTGTAACAACTGCCCTGTGCGTCTTGCCAATGATTGAATAATGATTTTGTTGGACTTAATGACAATGCAAGAGTTGTTAGGCCTGCTGCCCTGCCTGTGCTTTTGAAAGTAATGCATGCTTAATTGGAATGAAATGAAATTAACTCACAATGCCAATGAGTTGTTTGGCTGCTGCCCTGCTGTTGCTGGAAAACTGCAATGCTTTATTAGAACGGATGTGTTTGGAAGGATAAATGCTTTATTAAGGTCGACTGTGTTTGGAAGGAATGAATGCTTATTAGGTCCAACTGTGTTTGGAAAGGAATAAATGCTTTCTTAGGTCCAACTGTTGTCTAGTCAAAAGTCCCGCCGCTCCCTTTTGTGACTTCGCTTAGTGGACAGGTTGTGCTGATTGCACAATTTCCGGTGAGTGCAGAGCTCACGTGATTGCGGAAGTGCCGTGACTGCAGAGCCCCACAAGTGGAGAAATGGCTTTATCGTCCTTCTTTGTGTTAGGATTTCCTTTTTTGTCTATTTTTTGTGATTCATTTGGTTTTTTTGTTGTTGTTTGTTTATGCTTTTTTTTTTTGTTTGGAATTTTTTTGATTTATTGTTTTGTTGTGTATTCTGTTGTTTGTATTATTGAGTTTTGTTTGGAGGTTTTTTTAATGGTTTTGCCAAGGTGATATTCCGTTTATTGGCATAAATTATATTAATTTTTTTTTTTAGTGTA